>BQNB010126584.1:0-19579 GCA_026074375.1 Tanacetum coccineum | reverse complement strand
AAAGCCATAGTCGATAAGCTGTGATCTCATCCAAAGGATTTGAGCACAACAACCAGACAAAGCAATATATTCAGCTTTCGCACTGGATATCACAGCGCTTTTCTGCCTTTTTGATGACCAACTTATAAGTCTACTACCAGATGTGCTACGGCGTGTATCTTAACAACCAGCATGATCCGCATCTGCAAATGCTGTTAGAGCAATCAAAGAATCCTTCGGATACCATAGTCCCTGATTAACAGTTCCTTTTAGATATCGAAAGATCCTTTTTACTACATTTAAGTGCTTTTCGGTAGGCCGAGCCTGATACCGGGCACACATGCATATAGCAAATTGTAGGTCAGGTCTACTGGCTGTGAGATAAAGGAGGGTGCCTATCATACCACGATAGTGTGACGGATCAACGGCTTTCCCTTCTTTATCCTCATCCAGTTTGGATTTCTCCACCATGGGAGTATCCACTGGGTCACAAGAGTCAAAACCGTATTTCTTTAAGGATTCAAGGGCATATTTTGACTGGTTAATAAAGATGCCTCTGGGACTTTGAGAAATCTGTAGTCCTAAGAAAAATGAGATTTTGCCCATCATTGACATCTTAAATTTTGAACACATGATTTTAGAAAATAGGTCACAAAGTTCAGGTGTAGATGCAGCAAAGATGATATCATCGACATATATTTGTACCAGAAGTAGTTCCTTGCCGTCTCTGCGTATGAACAATGTGGGATCCACTGAACCTTTAGAGAAGTCTTGGGATATCAGGAATGAAGACAACATGTCATACCACGCGCGTGGAGCTTGTTTCAACCCATAAAGAGCTTTCTTAAGCTTGTACACGTGATTTGGTTTATCTTTATCCACAAACCCATCCGGCTGGGTAACATAAACTTCTTCCCACAGATTATCATTCAGAAACGCAGTCTTCACATCCATTTGGTAGACGACCATGTTCATATGAGCAGCAAACGAGAGAAAAATTCTTATAACCTCTAATCTTGCAACCGGAGCAAAAGACTCTTCAAAATTGATTCCCTCCTCTTGACGGTTACCACGAGCCACTAATCGAGCTTTGTTCTTTAGTATACCTCCCAGTTCGTCTAGTTTTACTTTGTATATCCACTTCAAAGTAATAACCATAACTTTATCTGGTCGGGGTACGAGCTCCCATACTTCAAGACGTTCGAACTCATTGAGTTCTTCTTGTATTGCTTCGATCCAGCAAGCTTGAGTCAAAGCATCTTTATACGTCTTGGGTTTAACAGCCGTGAGGAAAGCATCGTAGTAATAGAAAAGAGCTTGCTCATGTAATAGCAGCCTTATGGAAACTGGTCTAGCGAGTTCACCAATTATATTTTCAAGTGGATGATCCTTAGTCGATTTGTTATTATGTTCAGAAATTTGGTGATCGGGAGGCACATTTATATGAATAGAATCTGAGGATGAAGATTGATCAGAAGGAACTTCTGGAATTAGAATACCAAAGTACGAATCATTACCCATATGTGCAACTTCAATATCATGACTGTCTTCTGCAACATCGTTAGGAATGACGGGAGGTTGGGTATCGGGTGTTGTTTGAGAGTTACTTGGTGATGGTACATCTTGGTCAACTGTAGTTGAGGAAGGTGAACCAGTTGATACAATGGGTACTGGAGCTACTACTTCATCAATTAGAGCAATAACTTCAGGGGCTGGGTGATCAACACTAGGTGGGGGATTGAGTAATTCATCGAACAATGGTTGAAACAATATATCCCAGTCAGTTCTCGAAGGTGGTACAAACGGTGTTGAAGGAGAAGGGTTTGGCACGAGTCCTGAACTGATTGTTACAGGAGTCATTTCATGAAGTGCGGGTCCTGAACTACTGTGTTCAGAAGCCATCACAGTCAGCTCATCAAAGTCAACGTGAATGGTTTAAATTTATTTCATATGGTACGTCTTGTTGTATATCGGAAGCCTTTCTTTCGTGGGTGCTATTGCCAAGAAAATACTTTATCGTGCCTTCAGTTGTAAATTGCCCAAGTTCTCGATATCATTCGTGTGGTAGGTCAGAGTGCACCAAACACATGAAGATACGATAGGTCAGGAGGTTTGTTGTGTAGAAGCTCGTATGGTGTTTTACCGTGTCGAAGGCGTATCATGGAACGATTTTGGGTATAACAGGCTGTAGCAACCGCTTCGGCCCATAGAAATAAAGGAGCTTTTGCATAAATTAACATAGTGCGGGCTGCTTCAATTAGCGTATGATTTCGTCTTTCAACAACACCATTTTGCTGTGGAGAGCGGGCAACAGATGTTTCATGAGAGATGTCACCTTCTCATAATTATTTACGCATTTGTCTGGATTAACAAACTCAGTTACATTATCTATTCTGATAGCGTCAGCGGTTTCCTTTAAGTCGTACTTGAGTTCATCTTCAAAAAATTGATAATAAAGGAGCTACTTCTTTTGATCGCAAGCATTTTACCCATGTAAATCGAGAGTAATCGTCGACAATAACAAGGATGTACTTCTTTCCATTGACACTCGCGACACGCATTGGTCCACACAGATCCATGTGCAACAGATAGAGTTTTTCTTGATTGGTGTCCTCAGATTTGGGTTTGTGGGGTTTCTTCGTGCTCTTGCCTAATGCACATGCAGAACACAAATGGTCCTTTTCAACTTGAGTTAGGGGACCTCAAAACAAGACCATGTTTGGAAAGATGAGTAATAGCTCCATAACGTTCAAATGTGAGTGACGACGATGCCATAACCAAAGACTTGGTTTTAGAGCCTTTGACAAGAGGACAGATAGGAGAGGACGCATCATATCCTAAGTGAGAGTGTTTTAATATTGTCAACCCTTGTGATAAGTTAATAAATCAACACCTTCTAGATTGCGAATGTAGCAGGTGTGTTGACGAAACGCAACTTCGAGGTTGGAATCACAAAATTGTCCCATAGAGAATAGATTATGCCCAAGTCCTTCAACGTAATAAACCCTTGAAATTGTAACATTCCCAATCTGATAGTCTCCATAACCTATAATCTTTGCTACATGATCATTACCGAATTTGACTGTACCCAAGAACTTATTGACAAAATTGGTGAGCTGAGAGCGATCTCCGGTCATATGCTTGGAGCAGCCGGAGTCCAAATACCAGAGGACAATTTGGACGACCTGCATTCATCAAGAGAGGAAGATGGAACATTGGAAACTATGGATCCCCGGGATTGACTGGGTTTCGAATTGTTAGCAGTTACAGATTTAATAACCTTATAATTGTTAACAGGAATACTAGTTTTAGACTTTCTAGGTTTCCTTGAGTAAACCAATGTGACGACAGGTTTAGGTGTTTTATTATCTAGAGCAGATGATTTCCTAAGGGGCACTTCAGTAGTTGTGGTAATCCTAGTTAAAGGGCACGCATTTCCTACTATAGTGAAGGTCCGACCAGTAGGTCTCCAGATATATCCAATATTGGTAAACACCTTTCCTGTTGGTTTCTAAACTTTTCTCTTTGAATTTTTCTTAACAGGTCTAGATTTAGCACAAGCATTCATATTATTGATAAAATCAAAAACACACAAATCATGATTATCAGAAAGCATGCAACCATTACGCATTAAGCTTGGAATGCTGCACAGGAGCAGTTCCTTTTGGTTCAACAACATAATCTTTATTTTTCAAACTAGATTTAACTTTCCTAGGGTGGGCTTCTACTTTATTCTTCAGAATTCTATTTTGTGTTTGCTGAATCTTATCTTTCTTTGTATTGCCTGAAGGCTGTGATCCGCTAGCACTAGTAGACTGTTTTACTCCTGTAGAAGACAACATAGGTTTGTTAGAAGCTAGGTTTGAGGTATGGGCTATTTTTGTGTTTCTTGAGGATGTGACGAGCTTAGTGAATCTAACTCTTTTAACTTTGTTCATTCGGGGGTCACCAGGCCATCTAATTGTTCTCCAGAACTGTTGATACTATGACAAGTTTTACTGATTTTAGAAAGCATCTCCTGAATTAGTTTAGTATACTTACAGGCAGATTCTAATAGTGGATCTAAGGGATAATTAGCTTTAATATGATCGACTAGATCCATAAGAACTGCAGCTTCTTCCTGAGAATGCTTAATATAGGCATAGTGAGTGTCCTTTTATTCAACAATTTGGGGGTTGGGTATAAATATCCCTTCAACACACTTGGTGAAGGGTGTTGGTTACATTTTCATTCACTTGTAATCCACCAATTCTCTAATCTAATATTCCTCTTTTGTTTCTCTCTCTACTTTATCTCTCTAAGTTTTTCTTCTTATTTTCTAGCTTATTGGTAAAGGTTAGTGTTGTGTAATGGATTAAATTAGTGGGATAACACATTGTTCTTTTGATCAAATATGTGATGGTTTAATCGAGTCATAAAGTTGCTTATAGGTCTGTTTCAAATGCTCATTCTCAGCAATAAGCTTTGTCACCCTATGATCCAATTCAATATTAATGGTTTTAATCTCTTCGAAGTCCTGTTTGATCTTATCCTTATCCATTTTTCCACTTAGAGATTTAATTCTCTCTTTCAACTTCTTAATTACCGTGTCTTTCTCTTAGGACTGAGCTTTTAATTCATCTAATTGAAACAATTGATCAAAACTTGGAACACTTTGATTTGAAACAGAATTTTCCCTTTGAAAAATTTCCTGTTTAAGTTGAGTGTCAACTTCTAAAGAGATGCAATGTTTTTCAAGAATGGTAAAACTTTTGAACAGTTTATCGTAAGTTTCCCTTTTAACAAAATCCGTTTGAAGCTCAGTCTCAAGTTTGAGACACTTTTGACATTCATGCACATTCACAGAATCATTCTCCACGGAAGGATTAACAAGTAAGTTCACAATATCTTTGCTCATCACTTGTTCCAAGAGTCGTTCATTTTCGTTCAAAACTTGATTCATCTTAACTTCAAATGTTTTTGACTCAATACGATGTTGTTCCACAGCCTGTTCCATTTGATAGAAGACATTTTGGACTTCAGAAAGTTCATCAACCAAATGTTGGTTGAATGTACTAAATAAGTCCTTCAGAGCTTTTACAAATGGAATTATTTCATCCCTAAAACAAGCTTTTGTATGTTCGAAACCCCACGAACCCTCAGTGATAGCTGTGGGTGTGGTCCTTTCTTTGACTACCACATCAAAGTTAGCAAGATGGTGTTTAAGTTTCTTCAAACTCGTGTTAACCATGCTGACTTTAGGAAGTTCTTTTGGAACCTCAACATTGGTGGGTCTAATAGAAAGTGTGGGTTCTGAAGAATTCACAGAATTCTGAGACCAAAAGGCTTGTTCAGCAGATAATTCAGTTTGTGGAACAAATCGTGTTGGAAAATCTTTATAAAGTTGGTTAAGAGCAGCATAATCTATTGGTGTGGTATCAACTTGCTTTTCCTTTTCTAACATCATATTATCCTTATGTTTTAAAAGCATTTTAGAACAACTCTCTTCAGCAAGTGTTAAGGTCTTTTCTAAGTTAGGAATCACAATAGGATTAGTTTGAACAATAATATCACTAACATATAGCTTTGGTTTCGACTGCTGAGCTTTCTGCAGATAGAAGGGATTTTGAAAACCTAGAGCTTGTTTAGTGGTATTATCATAGAAAAACTAAGGTTGTCACAGTGAACAGTTTTGGTGCAGAATATCTCTTAAAAGCAATATTATCTAGGGTAGATCTTCTATTTCTAAGGCTATTTCCTATCAAGATTTCTAATTTTTCTTTCTTAAAGATCATTTTTGAAGAGTAACCATTTGCAACAAAGATTCCTTTTCTTTTAAATGTTCTGAAAGAGTTTGTTTAAGAAGATCAATCTCTACAGACCGTGCACATGAATCTGAAACGTTATCCTTACTCCTTAAGTCAGTATTTTGTCCTTCTTTTAAAACTTTAACTTGTTCCTTATATCTTTCAAGCTCAGCAGTTAAAGTATCATTGACACTCTTATTTTCTAGATTAGTCTTGGTACAATTAGCTACTTGGGTTTTAAGCTGTTCAATCACAGATAATATCAAATCATCTTGTTGTATAGAGGAGTTAGACTTCTGAACAGTTCCTTGTTGTGATTCAATCACATACTGAGAATAAGGAATGATATTGCTATCACTAGTTATTTTAGTCTCTGAATGATTCACAACATTCGACTGTTGAGAAGACAACATCACCTGCACAGCTTGATTTACCACATTATTATTCATATTATCATGATTGTGTGTACCTCACAAAAGAGCCTATGAACCATAATAGAGATAAATTCGCCAGGGAGAGCAACTTGGCAGAAGTTGAGTTCGTTACAATCAGAGTCATATGCATCTAAATCATCAACTTGATAAGCAGCATTGTGAGTAATGACAGTCTGTGTGCTTTGACCTTTAAGAATATCTAGATCTTCCAAAAAAGCTAGTTCCTCCTCATTTAGAATTTGACCATGTGCTTGAGCTTGTACCAGTAACACTTTCTCCTTAAACCACGAATCATCCCTTTTTTTTTCACTTTGGTGTATGGTGCACGTCTGACAGTGGCCTTCCTTTGTAGTTGTTAGCAAATAAAACCGTCCTCTGTTTTCCAGAATTTGCTTTCCCTGGATGTAAGTCCTTGAAGTACACGCAACAAAGAAGTTTGCTCCCCTGAATTGTTGTATTGTAAACCTTTCATTATTGATGGTAGCTTATTGCCTAGGTTAGACTAGTTTCTTCAGCTGATTATTGGTAGTGGGATAACGGGAGGTGACAAACCGCAGTCAAAAACGACATCATGTGATTGATGGCATCAATGGGATCATCACCTTTCTGGAATACTGGAACAATTAGACCGGAGTCTTGTTGGGAAAATTCAGATTGTTGGTTAATTTGGGGAGGATATTCCAATTGAGGGATGGATGATGATGAGAATAAACGTTGTGGTGAATTGATGATTGAAAATCATTAGATGGATAATTACGGAAAAGGTGTTTGATGATGATGAGTTGAGTATTGTTGAGACTAATAAGGCAAAACCATACTGAGGAGATGGATATAGATTGAAGCTGGTGCTGAAGTTGAGTGTTTTGGTAATTGTATGAGAGAGTTTGGATAAGGTGACTGTGTTATTTGGTGAGATGTAACTAAAGCACGAGGATCTGGAGTTACATCACCATCAAGAAAACGAACTTCATTACATGTCGTTCATGTTGTTCAAAAGTAACAATGAAGCTGATCACATTGGTAGTATGCAAGTCTTTGACCAACATAACAATCATACAGAATTTGCTCCATTCATCAGGACAGTGTGTTCAAAACGGGTAAGTAACTTGAAATTGCTCCAGTGGCATCTTGTAGATGTTCATATCATTGAGTAGCAGTGTAAATCTCAAGTAGTACTCGTGTAACAACTCTCCTTTCTTGTAAGTGAACTTATCAAATTCATCGTACAACTTACACTCTCGTTCTTGCTTTTGTTAACAGTGCGTTCCTTGCATAGCCCAGATTTAATCTTCTTCTCCCCAAAGATCCTTTTGGCTACACATGTTGACTCACCAAGCATAAATTTTCTGTTGGACAGGCCATTGGAGAATGATATTAATCTGGCTTTGATGTCACAATCAGCTTAATGGCTCTGCAGGGTGAGCCCTCATTATACCTTAAGTCTGTTACAACCCATCCATCTGTGATTGATGCCAACGAGGGAAACCTTTCTCAACGGAAGCAAGAATCATTCTACCATGTGGTCTATTCATCATATAAAGTTCCATTTTGCTTTTCCATGAATCATACAAATGTTTTTCAAGCATCGGTGGTTTATTGTCACCACCTGAGAGAAAAAGTGATTTATCAGCAAGAGTCGGTCATTGATAACGTGGTATCAAAAAGATTACTAATTGATCGATCGGTGGTAGAAAGAAATTGTGTTTGATTATGTGGTTGTCGAGTCTTGAAGTAATTCTTGAAACTACACGGGATTTTACAATTCTCGACAAAACCGGGAAAACAAGTTAATGTTTCACGGGATTTTACAAGTCAAAGAAATAACCGTATAATTTAGAAATTTGAGTTGATAGGTTTTAATTGGAAAGTGACTAGTTCGGTTCTCAAACAACTTGATTGGTTCGGTTGTCAAAGAAGTTAGTTTAGTTCGGTTGAACAAATAAATCTTGTTTTAGATTCGGTTCCTATTCGATTGTCAAGAGTAAAACTAGTTTCAGGTATTCACCTAGTTTGTATGACAAAGGAGGTAAACTAGTTCGGTTCACTAGTTTCAGGTACCATAGTGATTACAACTAGTTCGGTTCCAACTGAATCAACTAGTTCGGTTCCAACAGAAGCAACTAGTTCGGTTCCAACTGAAGAAACTAGTTCGGTTCCAACTGAAGAAAACTAGTTCGGTTCCAACTGAAGAAAACTAGTTCGGTTCCAACAGAAGCAACTAGTTCGGTTCCAACTAAAATCAACAAGATTCGGTCCATACACTAATAACAACTGCGTTCGGTATTTCCAACTGAAAGAAACTAGTTTCGTTCCACACTAAAGAAAACTAGTTCGGTTTCCAACTAAAGAAATAACTAGTATCGGATTCAAACTAAAATCAACTAGTTCGGTTCCAACTAATAACAACTCGTTCGGTTCCAACTAATATCAAACTCGGTTCGTTTCAACAACAAACAAACTAGTTCGGTTCAACAAAAACAACTCATTCGGTACTAACTACGACGTACTAGTTCGGTTAGTAAACTAATGACCGAAACCAAATTTTCAAAACGAAAAAAAACACATTTATATGTGGTTTTTTAGCAAAAAAATCTTGGTATAACTAGTGTTACTAACCCTATAGGAACAATAAAAATGACAACTTTAAGGTTTTTAGCCGAAACAAATTTTAATCAAATGTTGCTCTTTATAAAGGTTTTGAAACCACAAATCAAAAGTCCAAACATCACAAGCCTAAACACGGACCACTCCATGATCTGATACCAATTGTATGAATACTAGTAAACTTTGATATAATACAGAACTAGAGAGTAAGGGGTTGGAAAGTTCTAGAGAGAGAAAGTAAGTATGGAATGGATTTAATAATATTATTTTGGTGTGAAATGAGAATGAAAACAACCAACCAACATCTTCAAGCAGGCAGGAAATGATGCTACAAATACAAGGCCGACCCATGGGCTTTACTAAGGCTTCCATGGGCCTTGGGCCATATTAGCTTACTAAGATTATCATATGTTAACCTACGGGCTAAGACTAGTATATATTGGAAGTGACCGATACTTTTCTTGTTCCTAACAAGGACTTATGGAACCAAACGATTAAATCTAAAGAGTAGGAATGACTGCTTGTTGACTCACTTAAACTTGCTTCCAAAAGCTAACCTCATTCACCAATGTACGGATCTTTACTTTCCTTCTCAATCTGAGTCTAGGATTCTATTTCGCACTTAGAAATAAAACTTTTGGGAAAATTTGATCATACTACTATATGTAGCTATACTATATACTATTACGTATGCATTTTCATCGTCAAAATGAATTTTCTACTTCATACAAAACCCGAAAGAGACTTTTTTTTAAATACTTCTCATGACTAGGACACACATAAAAATTCTTTTCATACATTGATTAATACAAAGCAAAAACGTTTTACTTATGCATCACTTCATATGTCTCTTGAATGCTTAAGGGAATACATAATCAATATATATTTTCGGGTACATTCAACCGAAGCAACATTAAATTAAGGAGACTTCGGGTTATATCATTATTATATTTTCTTTTTGAGTCAAGATAACCGCACATCCACATTGTTTGCATATAGGCACATACTAGAAATTTCTTTTGTTTTGAGATCATCTATCTTGATGGAAATAAAAGACTCACAATTCTTTGTAGTATCTTCACCTTACATAATTTCCCCCCCTTTAATTAACAGATACCCGGTTCCCGTCTATAATGAAGGCGAAACCCTTTTAAAGGGTTTCGGCCGATCCGGGTCATCAGTGACCTTTCTACATGATTTAAACTTCAAAACCTTAACTTTCCCTCCATTATCAACCTATTTCCAGCTTCTAGACATTAGAGTTTGACATTTTATGCATTAACTCCAAATCTAATCATTTGATTTTGCCTAAATTAGAAGATTTTGCATTAAATGACATGCATGAATCCATCTATAAATAACCAAATTCTCCACTGCATCTTCATCTCTAATATCCAACAATACCTTGATCATCACAATGCCAAAATCCACTAATGACAAGAAAAACAACAAATCTCTCAAAAGAACGGCTGCAGATTCTAGTGTTTTCGTTGCTGTTGATCTTTTTCAATCCACCATACTAATGCAATCCCACCATACCCCCTGTGACATCCATAATTTGTGAGGTCAGTAACCGAAAGCAAACGTATGTTATTTGACTCTCTTAATTATTTATGGAGTCACTTTTAGGTGGTCGCATTACTCTTAGCATTTAACGCTTGTTTTTGGTGCAACTCGAGTTTCAAGTCATTTATCCCAGCTTTAAATTCTATTTCTAATTTTTATTATAGAATTTAGTTTATTATTATTTTTAGTCCGCGTAGTAAAAAATCGTCGTTTTAAAAAAACAATATTCCGAGTCGAGCTTTGGAAATTTATTCATTCTAACGATCGATAGAAATCAAGCCAATTTACCATATTTGTAGCTTCGAGAGCTTAATTATTTTAATTTTAGTAATTTTATTCGTCCTTTTATACGCTTTGGTCCGAAATCGGCGTAAAATTATATTTATTGAAACTAATACCAATTTAATTAAATAACTTGCCCAATTTTTATGTAAAAATGGACAAGTTTAAAAAAAAATTACACACAACAACCCAAGTCTCCAACCTCATATAAGGATGGCCGGTTCTATTACAAACCTAAACACATCATATTCTTAATATTTTTTTTATAAACAAAACATATCTAGACACAAAATCCGCTATATAATCCTTTTATTACTTCACTTTTCCATAAAAACACACACATAACAAAAAAAAACCGTTCTTTCTTCCTCCCTTTACTCTGGTTCGATGTTTAACTAGTGTATGAAATACGTCAACCCACGACAAAACCACCCATCATCATTAACCAAAATTCCAAGAAACATTTCCAATCACGTCCTCAAATCATCCCTAACACTAAATCCGCATCATCATTTTTCAAAAATACAATCAAGCCATGCATCATGTTCTTCAAGTTCATAATTTTATTAATACATGAGGATTACTAAGGGAACACACACAGGTATCTAATTAAGTGTAATGGAGAACAAGGTAAGATATTAAAAGGGTTTATACAAAATTTGGTGAATCCATTAAATCAAGTTTTGGACAACTGCTTTAGGGGGCTAGTGGTTTTCGTTTTTCCGGCAAGAATCAAAACCACAAGGGTTTGATTGTTTTATATCCTACTATTGCATGCTGCTTTCTAATCTCCTAGTCTAATTTTTTACGTTGATTGATTTTAAATAATTTACTTGATTGTATAGTTTTTTAATTGTCGGGAATTCCATGGATCTAGTAACATGTTGTGTTTCGAATGTTTATGTTGAATTGGGATGGATTAGTATAGGTTTTTAGGTTAGTTCAAAGTGTAATTGGAGGGTTTGTATTGTGAATTATTGGCGTTTTGAAAGGGGTGAAAGACACCCATTAGGTCAAGAAAGTTTAGTATCTAATTTGGACAAATTTAAAGTTTAAAACTGATTTTAAGTCTAGTAATATGATAGGTAGTCGTCATTATAGCACCATTCTCCGGTATATGAGGCCGTCTACTGTAACTCTTAAAAATGAATTTTTCACATCCGTCGGAAGTTTGGTATCGAGTTATGTCAAATTCTGCATTAGGCGATTTTGCGTAGAATTTTGGGTCAACTTGCGTGCGTCATAACTAAGTCATCCGAAAATCTTTTCTAGAGTTTCTTAATTCTAAAAATAAGTTCCATAGTCTAATTCCACGAAAAGGCCTCTGTAAATTTTTAGTAAATAAAAGTTGGTTAAAGGATGTTTACAAGAAAAGTTGTTGAAACTGCATTTCTGGACCAGATTTTAGGTTGTAACAATGTGGTGAGCAGACATAGCAAAACATAATATTTTTCAGTAAAATTCATAGTAGAAAGTTCATAATGTATATGATTTTCTAGAATTTTTCTATATTTTTTTGTAAAGTTTAAATGGGTCTGATCATGTCCAACATTAGCTATGTTCCAGCAGACCCTGTTTCGGACACTTTGTGTTGTGGTATTTTTGAAAAATGGTTAAACTTGTCAATAATTTTTGGAAAATTGCAGTAGTCTAACAATACATATAGGTGGTTAGAATGAGAGATACACAACATTGTTGTGGTCATTAGTATTTCTTTATACAGCGTCGTCAAGCGGTTAGAAAATCCGGTAAAAACTTCAGTTAAAACTTAAGTGTGGAAATAGTAGGTTTTGTCTTGTCCATGAGATTCTTCGACATAAGGATTTTAACATGTAGATATATATATTTAGTTCCATTAATCATTGCCAAATATGCCATTTTCTCATAACTATATTTCCTATAAAACGCCGACTCACATTATTGATAGTCGCGGTTGAGTTTTGCATTCTCTTTCCTTAGTTGATGTTTCCTCGATCGATACTCCTATCTATAAGTGATTTCTCAACATACCAGGCCATCTTTTTTTATTTTTTTTATTTTTTTTTTTTTTTTTCATTTTCTTTTTTTTTATATTATTTTTTGTTGTCTTGTTTTTTTTTTTTATTTATTTTAATATTTTTTGTTTTTTACAAGTTTTAAATGTTTTGGGGTGGAAAGCATGATGTGTCGTTTGTTATGAAATTTTACTTTTAAGTAATTAAACTTTTGAGCATGTTTGAACTTGAACTTGAACTTGTTTTGAACATATGGAACTAGATTTGAACTTGTTGAACTTTGGAAACGTGTTGAACTTTGAACTTTAAACTTGATAGAATGTTTGTTTGAATTCCTTGGTACCTCGCCACTACTCTTTTTAACTCATTATCCCCCCTCATACGGGATTGAGAACGTAGGGACTTATGAAGCAAATATTAGGAGATTACCCCATCCGCACTCCTCGCACAAGGGTGCATATAACTAAGTGTTCGTTGCCACACTATACAACTTGGAACTTGATTGGATGTTTGAGAAATGGTTAGGATGAATACTTTAAGTAGTTGCCTCGCATAAACACTATAGCATGACATACATTGATTTGTGCTATACGTTACGTTGTTAAACGGGAACTGTTTTGAAAACTGATTTGTTTATGATAACTTGCCATTTGAGTTGGCAAACCATTATCTAGATTATCTACTCTTTTCTAAAGCTTAGTTTTGTGTTACATAATACTTTTGAGCTCACCAACTATTTCCGATAGTTGACACGTTATTTTTTATCATGCTTTTTCACGGTGACATTCTTAAAGTGGAACCGTACTGCATTGCATTATCGACATCTGCTCAAGATGTCTACCTTCTTTCAAATTTATTGTCATTTTGTACCTTTATTAAACCTGTACAATGGAATGTATTGTAAATTCGGATAATTCTTCATTTAAAATTAATCTCATGTATGGTGTTTTATCTATCATCTTGTGTGATGTTTATTAATATGTTACACCTCGCGTTTCGACCTTGGTGGGGTGTGACCGATTGGTAATCAGAGCCTAAGGTTATAGAGAACGGTGGTTTTTTTCAAAATAAAAATTTGAACTATAACCAAAATGATTTTCTTTTCTAAAAACACCGAACATGAAACGAGTCGACTAGTCCGAGTGGTTGCATCATTATACTTAAATTAGACATAACTTGATCAACTATGTTTAATAAAGGAGCATCATGCAACAGTGGGGTATATCATGTATTTTAAACACAAGTTTTAAAATTGACTTTCCACTTTAGTCACTGAAAACAATAGTAGGAATTATGTGCATCGTACATCATTTACTTTTAGATGTCCACTATTTGATTTTAGTACATCATGCTTATTTTGATTGATCCATTTATGTTTTGAGTTTGCTTTCACATCGGTTACTGTCATTATAATTATTACACTCTCCTTAAGCACGTTATTATTGTGTACACCATTATAGTCACAGTATGTCCCATTGATCGTCGTCGCACGCTGATGATTCCGCGAGTGAGTCGCAACGCACACTTAAATACTTTTCGTATCCTTACCCTGCATAAGACCTTAAGAAGGACTCGTTGATAGATTCCGAGTAAGAACTCAAGGTGAGCAGCAGGTGAACTATATATGTACGACATGTAGAGACGTTCGTTGTTTCACTATTAGAGCTACGTCAACCTATATTTTGGTCATGTCTCTGTCTTTTTTCGTCATACTATTAAGCCAACCATTTTGGTTTCTAATGTAAGCATTCTTTGCTTGTTTGTAAACTCCGTGTTCAGTGATTCAAGATTTTGTTTCTAAGCGACCCCAAAGTTGAGTCAATTTTTCAAAAACATTGGGCCTTTTACCAACTTCTACCTTGATTTCATAACATTCGTGTTGAAACGAGTTGTTGAAATATGACATTCTCAAGTTGCTAGATGGCTTGTGTAAGTCATTTAAAGAATTCACTTGAGGATGGGTGAGGCTTGGATGTTTGATGTGAGGATATCCAAACGACATGGAGCAAACGTACTAGAGAGAGACAAGGGGCTGAAACCCAGAAATGCACGATGTTTTGTCCTTAACGCCTACCGTGCTATTGCAAACCGACTATTTCTCATCCACTTATGTGTGGGTTGACAATCCGATTTTATCATGGAAACCTGTTACTTAAACATTTCGTTTTTGAAGAAGTTCGATGAGACAGATTACGTCATTAGTTGCCTTAGGAGCAACTCGCCTTAGAGTGTTACCACTCTAGTTGTTTGGTTGTATGACCATCGCTTAAAAAACCCCTTTTTGAGATAAAAGGATTGATACGAGAACGAGAACCTTATACTTGATAGTGGTTAATTGTGTAACCAGGATAACAAATTTCGTCCTAGCATTCGTGTTTCGGAGATGGTATTTATTTGGACGAGTCGAAGTCCTTTGGTAACAAAACATGTACAAGTGAGGTGCTTTTTGAACATTTCTTGTGAAGTCCCAGATAAACAGATCTTCTTAGCTTGTTAAAGCTTAGTTAACTTGGATAAATCCAAACTAACTATATGAGAAACTATGATTATGAATACTACAAGTTATGCGGAATCTAACTTGTAATACAAAGAAGAATAAAGAATACTAAAAACTTTAGATATATTGTCGTTATGATCTAAATATTTTGTCTATTTGTACAGAATAATGCGAGCAACTAGAGAGGAGCAAACGAGAGCGAGCGCGCAGCGAGACGCGAGAGCGAGAAGAGATCTCGTCTCTCTAGCAGTAGCCACTAAAATGGAAACCCTAATTGGCTTAAAAAACACGTAAATGATAATGCATATATATGTCTAGATATATCTCAATCATATCACTTTAGCAGTACTAACTATATAATACTAACAACACTAACTATTAACTAACAGTACTAACTATATTGGCAGTACTAACATTTGTACTGATAGTACTAACTAATATAACCAGTAGTACTAACTACTTAGTCTATTTCTTCAGTCTTTAGCAGCAGTATCAATCTTGAACCAGCAGTAGTAAAAGTAGTACTATTCGGCAGTTAGTACTCAAATTTCCTAACAATCCTCCTCTAAACTTGATATTACTTGTAAATATCAATTCCTTCAGTTAAGAGCATCTGAGGTCATAAGGAGGATTGTATCCAAACATTTTACTACTCTTCAAGCATTGATTTGATGAACTTAGATCGAAGCCTCAAATCCATAGTACTTCTCTTCAGTCTTCTAACCTACAATTCACCCTTCACTAATAATTTCTTGATCATGGTACGAATTTCTCTACTAGCATATTAATCTCCATAGGTGTACCATCCATAAACAGAGTGTGAACTCCATAATTTTTATGCAATTTCCATTTTAGAAATTTCTAATCCAGTTGATTCATCCATAGTTCATCTTTTTCATCTAGGTCAAATAGCATCCTTAGATCTCCCCAAAGCAATAAATCATGTCCTTCAAGAGGATGATCTTGAAACCTTTCCTGAACTAACCTGTATAGGTCATTCAAGTCTTGCCTATCAAGTCTTCTTAAGAAGGCTTGCATGTCTCCATGATAGCTTGAACTTTCATAAGCTTTGGTTAATTTATAAACATACATGTCTTTTGTATCCACATTTCCCAGCAACTTATATTCCCAATTTACAATAGGAAATCTTTTGGATAGTGGTTCATAGTTCACTTCACTGTCATCACCAGAAATTATCTTTAAGCTTAACCTGAGTTCTTCCTTATCCTTCTCATACTCTGCTCCTTCTTCTTCTGTAAAATTCTATACAGATTTCATTACTTTTGGTTTCTTGGGTGACTTTTGTGTTGCATATGATCCTGTAACTCTTTTCAATCTTTTACCTGACTCCTGAACTTCTTTCTCTAAATCCATTGGTATAAAATCTTGATTCCTCTTTTGCTGTCTTTCATACAACTCATGGATTTCTTCATAAGTCTTTCCTTTCAGCTGACTGTGTTTGTAACCACCTGTGTTCTTTAGATAAGTCATCATAAGATTCCTTAACTGTGTTTTAGTAGGTGGTTTACTTCTGATCTCTACAGCCCTTTGAGCAGCTCTAAACTTCCTTTGTGCTGCTATTGTTTTCATCAAAAATTGTGCTCTTTCTTCAATGGTAAACTGCTCTCTCTCTTCCCGTTAGAGCTTTGCAGCAAACAAAGCATCAACATCAATTCTGGCTTAAATTTCATCAAACTCTTCAGTCAAAGCAGCATTAGTAGCTTCTTTTTGTCTTTGTCTTTTTATTTGAGCTCTGTCCGACTCTGCTAACTCTTCCTCATGCAATCTTTGAGCTAACTCTACATCACTTTCAATTTGAGCTAACCCATGATCTTTGCTTTTTTACTTTCTTTGGCTCTTCTTCAACCAATACACTCTTACCTTTGTCTTTTGGATCAATCTTTTGAAGAGGTTGAAAGTGTATTATTGATCGACAGGTCTAGAAACTTCTTCTACATTCTAAACTCAACCCCTTTCTCCTAGGCTTATCGTTCTTCTTACTGATCAAAGTTGAGCCATAGCCATAGTAACATCCCTCATCATCAAAACTGTTGTTGTTGTAGGAGGAGTAGATGGAGTAGGCACACTAACTTCTGGCCTAAAAGTACTAACTTGAACAGCAGTAACTAACATATGAGGGCCCAGTAGTAGTTATTTTTTCAGCATCAAGCACATCAAAATCACTATCTTTAAACATTAGATTAGTCTTGTCACTGTGCGTCCTTCCCCCCTGATAGATGGCATCCTCACCTAAGCAAAATTATGTCAGTAAATCTTCACTTGTTCTTTAAACAATCTCCTCTCATAGGTTTGTAAGGGTCTTGCCTTTCTCTATCATGTCTATAGCCACTTGACCCTCAATTTCGAATCTGTTGTTCACCTTTGTCTTGAGCAGTCTTTGCTTTCTCTAAGGAAGAACCCTTTCGTCAATGAGGTTACAAGATTCCATCTAATCCTTAAATTAGTTCCAATCTACCACCCTCATCACTTCCAGATGTGTTACCTCCTGAGAGAGGTGAATCATGGGTGTAGTGACATTATCCGTTAATTCAAAATGAGATATTCCATACTGCCCTCCCTACTATCCAGATGTGTGACGATTCTCTTAGAGAGGTGTTCAGTATGCATTTAAGGCACTCTCTTTCAGACCTAGTTTCCCGAGCAAGACGCCCCCATGGTGTCTTGGCGCCTAGGACTGCACCAGTATCCATTCCCTAAGTGCATGTCAACTTAGGTATTGCCGTGGTCTTGGTGTCCTAAGTAAGTTATCACTATCCTGTGTCTGCATCTAAGCTAGCAGCATAGTGATAGCCCTTCCACACTGTCACCCTCACTCTTATGACAGCCTCATACAGCTTCAAGGTCTGAGGTACCACTAGTTTGAGGTACCTTAGACCGATGGTTCATCTACGTTTTAAGTCTGAGGTAACTTAGTGTTCATTTTGGTTCTCCTACGTTTTTTAGTCTTTCTTTTTTAGTTTGAGGTTCATGAAAAACTGGTGGAGGTGTTTCAGTTGGAAGTGGTTTTGTTTGAGGTTCAGAAACATTTGGTTGTGAAGTAGAGGGTGTGGGTTAGGATTCAGGGGGTGTTACTAAACCTTTACCCTCAGGTGCTTGGTTTTGCACCAACATGGAGTCAAAAAGTGGAGTAACTTTTCCTAAAAATTTGGTACTTTGCCTTGCAGTACTAATATTAGTTTAACAGTATGAACTTGTTCTCCAATAACTATGTAATAACATGCCTCTATTCATCACAAGCACACTAGAAATAACTAGATAGACATGTGAGAATTCATGAGGATCCATATCTATGCATAGCCCATAAATAAAGTTAAGAACTGTTAACCAAAACAACATACCAGTACTAATCCTTGAGATATTAGATTAAGCTTCAAATTCATCTAAAAAGCATCTCCAAACCATGTCAAGCATCAATCCACCCATGACAACTAAGCAGTACTAACCAAGCCTAGCAGTATAAACTTTTTGTACCAGCAGTACAAAGTTTCTTCAAATAGAGAAAGCTAAGCCCAGCATGGAGAAACTCAACATTTTTTAAATCAAAGTTTTACATATTGCTTTGCATGGGAACTCTAAGCAATACTTGACTTTCATCAAGTAGCTTAAAATCAGGAGACAAAACAAGACATTTAGTCTTAGTGAAAAGAACACTGTTTTTCTTGTCACACATTTGAGAGACAGAGAAAAGATAAAACTTTAGTTCTTTGACAAAGAACACATCTTCAAAGTCTAACTTATCTGTTTTTATCTTTCCTTTTACTATTATCTTACCACCTCTAGCACTTCCACCAAAGGCAAAAAAACCTCCATCAATGTCTTGATAGTCAATAAGGAAGTCTTTGTTCCATGTCATGTGCCTGGAACATCCACTGTCAAATATTCCTTTGTTCTTTAAAGCTTGTTATGGATTTCCGTGCACAAAAGTAAGAGAGTCAGTGTCTCTTGGGGACCCAAGCCACTACTGACTTGAGTCTGCCTTGTAGATCTATATAATTTACTCTTTTTGAGACCCATGATCCACTATTGTCTTTGGAGACATTGTTTAAATTAGTCATTTTTGGTCTCCAAACACAACCTGTTGAGGCCTTAACAACAGTGACCTCATTACCCATAACAGTACTAATTGCTGTTTGCCCAGCAGTATTAACACCCTTTACTATGACAGTATTAACTTTTTCATTTGAAATACTAGTATTTGGTGATATTGATTTATGAAAAGGCCTTCTAATAGGTGAATGTAACTTATGAAAAGCATTTGTTATTAATTTTGAAACATTCACTCTATTTTTATGGGTAGCAGTATTAACTTGTCTGAATGTACTAGTTGATGTTGTTGATCTTAGAGAGCTTTGCTTGGCAGTACTAACTGGTACTCTTCCAGACCTTGTTAAGACTGCAGATGGAACAAATTTATTT
>BQNB010126583.1:0-19579 GCA_026074375.1 Tanacetum coccineum | reverse complement strand
TATATTTAAAGCAAAATACGCATCAAGTTTTTAGCGCCGTTGCCGGGGAGCTAAAATTAGTTTTAGTTTCATTTACTAAATATTCATAATGGCTGAGGAGGAAATCAAAAACCTTACTATAGAGCAGTATCTAGCATTGACTCAAGAAAACCAGGCACCGAGAGTGGATAAACCAGAAATTAGAGGCAATGTGAATTTCGAAATAAAAAGTCAATTCATGTGGGAATTGAGGGAGGACACCTTCTTTGGAATCAAGAACGACGATGCCCTTGAGCATGTGGAGCGAGTTCTAGATATCGTCAGCTTATACAACATTCTCGGAGTATCACATGATGCTGTCATGCTTCGCGTCTTCCCCATCACTCTAACTGGAGCCGCTAAGAGATGGGTGGACAGACTTTATTGACCCCAACTTAAGATCGATTCCTTAGCTTGTAAAGGTTAAGTTACTTTAGATAGATCTAAAACAAATATGGTAGAAACTTTGTGAATACTAAAGAGTATGCGGAATCTACTCTTTAATACTTAGAAGAATATTAAAGAAACAATAAACTGTATGAACAATATATGAACAATGATATTACTAAAAAGCTCCAATATTAATATTATCAATAATACGAGTACTCTGTGTAGTACTAGGGTTAACAACCTTGAAGCTATATATCAAAACATATGAATATGTGTGGATTTGGTACGTTCAACTCTACTCCTTAGGACCTCCTTTTATACACCAAGGAGTCCTAACAGGCTTATAATATTTTCCTAAGTTATGATGATCTTCTAAACAAATAACGTATACGTATCTTTTATAAAAATATCTCATACTTATCTCGTAAGTAATCATGATAGGCAATCTTCATCTTTATCATTTTGATAGTAGAAACTCTTCTAGCAGTTGTAATCTTTCAGCAGTTGTAAGCAGCAACATTAACTTTTATTCCAACAGTACTACCTTAGCAGCAGTTACTTCCAAACAATATTAAGAAGCTTTTAATCTGAACAATCCTCCCCTAAACTTGATATTCTTCTTCTAAATCTTATGTTTCTTCATTAAAAGTCTTCACCGTCACCAGGAGGATGCATTCAAATACTTCCAGGATTCTTGACCTGTTTTGTCATGAGTTTCAGAAGTTGATAGCACATCTCATTCCAATGGTCAGTTTGAAGCTTCTAGTTGAGCATTTTTATAATTGTTGCAGGTGTGAGTGGATATTTTTTCTCTACCAACATAAAGATATACAGATTCTAAAATCTCACAAAATGTACTCCACTTGAAGAAAATAGCTTCCAAACTGTCACATTGTATCCTTGTAGATTTCTCCATACTTTACTTTCTACATCAGGTTTAAACATTACTTTTAGATCACCCCATAACACTCTTTCATATGCCTCCTCTGGCCTTGTATTCCCATGTTTAGCTTTAACCAACTTCCAGAGTGTTTCCAGGTCTTCTCTGTCAATGTTTTGAAGCATCCTAATCATTGATAAATACCTCCTTAAACTACCATTAGCTCTAATGATTTGAAAGTATCCTATCTTTCCTTCTTTGATGATTTTCCAGTCAATAATGATTGGGGACTTAGTGGCTAGTGGTATAGCATTAATTGCTACCTCATCATTAGGAACTATCTCCATATGCTTTTTCATTTCAGCTTCATCATCCACTTCAGCTTCTACATTCTCATCTATCTTTTGCTTCTTTGAATTATCAGACTTAAGTTCTTCTCCTATTCTCTTAGAACTTCCTTTTGCCTTGCTTTTACTTCCTTCCACAACTTTTGTATCCATAGGAACAAATGAATCTACCCAATTCATAGTATTGTCAAATAACATCTGAATTTCTTTAAAACTTTTGTTCTTCAACCGACTATGCTTGTAATTAGCTATATTTTTCAAATAAGTACACATTTGATTCCTCTTTTGAGCTTTGGTTGGTGGTTTTCTTCTAATCTCTTCAGCTCTAAGCTTTGCAAAGTGCTTCTTCCTTTTGTCCATGAGCTCTACAAACAGTTTTAATCTTTCTTTAATGGTCAACTCTCCCTGTTCTTCTACTTGTAGTCTCTGAGCTAACTCATAATCTGCCTCCATCATAGCTTGAGTATTATCCTATGAAATTAAATTATCCTCTTCTTCTTTTTGTCTTGCCAGCCTTTCCTCTTCTTCTAATTCAGCTTGCAATTCTTCTTGAAGTCTTTGAGCAATTTTTTCATCCACCAAAATTTGATCTTTCTTTTTAAAGGCTTCTCAAGTTCTATCATCTTCTCCTTGCCTTTGTCTTTAGCCTGTGGAAGTTGCGATGGTTGTGATGTTGTTGATGTAAATTTACTTGGCTCTTGAACTACAACCCCTCTAGCCTTGGGTCTTGTAACAACAGTTGTAGTTGTTGTAGCAGCAGTTGTAACAGCCTTGGGTTTAGCTGCTTTGATTTGTATTAAGGTTTGAGCCAGAGTTAATTCATCAATAGTTGTTGTTGTAGTATTGTCAGTAGTAACTTTAGCAGTACTAACTACAACATTAGTAGTAGTAACTACTTCACTAGCAGTAGTAACTGGATCAGCAGTACTAACATCCTTTTCAGCCATATCAACCTCTTTCTCTGCCATATCTTGTTCATTATCAAGAACACCAGTATCAAACATTAAATTTGTCACACCCCTAGACGGGGCCTGGACGAAATACGTGTTCAGAGGCGTGACTTTATTGAGCATCTCAAGTACAAAGCATAAAGAATGACCTCTAAGGGTACGTTTTAAAAATAAACACCGTTGCATAGATTGAAAATAATAATAAGTTTTACATCAACCAAATTTAAGGGTTTTAAATGACAAATGCGGAAGCTTAAATAAGTTCAACAACGGTATTTAAAGACATAGACAAATCTCTAGAAAACTGGTACAGGCAATTAGACTTCACATAAGTCAATCAACAGCATCCATGCTAAGCACCTGAGAAAAACATGCTTAAAACGGTCAACATAAAGTTGGTGGTTAAGAAACCTCAGTGTTATGTTTCTTAGACTTCCTAGGCTTTTGCTTCTTTGGAAGTTGTGATGATGATGGTTGATTAATGGTGCTTGAACTATCATGGTTGGAAATAAAGGTGTGTCCCTACCAGAAAAGTTTTTTCTCTGCCTCTTCTTGTTAGCAAAGACCTTCTTAGTGTGAGAAGGTGTAACATAAATCTTTTTATGTTTGGACATTCCTTCAATTGTTTATCAGGAACACTTTGCCACAAACCTTGGTACATTAGAAATTTAACACCTTCCAAGTTCTTTCCACCATATTATTTAAAATTATACTTGAAAAGTTAATTTTTGGTTGTGGCAAAACTGATGATAGCAGAGACCATAGTGCTACTAAATTCGTTCCAAGCAGTAGTCTTAGCACTAAGGCATTGTAGAATTGTATGGATAAGAAATTTCCATTGAGGTGAAAAAAAAAGCTTTATAAAATGTAAGCTTTTGTGTAAGATTTTTATACCCCATTCTTTCCAGTTCTGCAAAAATGGTAGCATTGGGTAGACATTCAGTACCATTTTCATCAGCAATTTTAAGATCTCTTCTTATACTTGTCTCAGTGATGATCACCATCTTCTTATCTACTAAGGCTTGAATCTGCACTTCTCCATTAACAGTTTGCACCTTTGCAGTAGTCCAGAATTGCTCAATACATGCAGTATAGATTATGGGATTAACCATTAATACATATTTGATAGGATGTGCATTCAAAAAATCTACAATTTGCTCGAATCCATCACTTTCAGTGGGTTTATCTAAGAATGCGACCATGTTATGTGAACTAGCGAACTTTAGGGCAGCCATTGATGTTGGGTTTTGATGATTAAGAATGAAATTGAGTTAGGGTTTATGATTAGAGGGTATAACAAAGATTGAAATCGATTAAGTGATTGAATGAAACCCTCAATCGAAGTATTTATGAAATCACCCTCAACAGCATTAACTTGAACTAGCAGTACTAAGTTAAGCCTAACAGCATTAACTGACGCAGCAGTAGTACTCTATGCCTGGCAGCATTAACTTAACCAGCAGTAGTAAGTTTATGCCTAACAGCATTAACTAACACTAGCAGTCGTAAGTGTATGCCTAGCAGCATTAACTTTGAGTCACCAACATTAACTCCAATTTCGTTCCAAAAAGCATTTCCATCATCAACTTTGATTTCATAAGCTCTCTTTCTGTTTTTATTCTCACTATATCTCTCAATTATTTTTCTTACTGAATCACTCTGTCTGTTTTTATGTCACACATCTCTCTTTTTGTTTTCATATCACCAATTCTTAATTTTTTAGCTCACAAAGGTCACGCTTCTTTTTTTGTTTCACACATCTCTCTTTTTAATTTTCGTTACTATATCTCTTAAATCTTTACTTACCAATTCACTCTTTCTGGTTTTTATTGTCACACTTCTCTCTTCTCGTTTTTTATGCCACTAAATTTCTTCATTTTTTTAACCTCAAAATTCTCTTGGTTTGTTTTTTATGTCTTCAATGTCTTTTTGGCTCACAATTTCTCTGTCTGTTTTTTATTCTCTCAATTCTCATAGGATTAATATATAACTTAACCGTATTAAGTATTAACTAACAGTATTAAATAGCAGTATTAGTATTATCTAGCAGCACTAATTATACTTAATAGTAGAAACTTTTAAGTTACAAGTACCTACTCAAATTTCATCCTTAGCAGCTTTTGCATTCCATTCCAATCATCATTTGTGTATAATCCGCTGCATATTAACACAATTAACCTCCCCTCAATCAATACTTCAGAGGTTAAGCATTCCAATACTTGCAATCAGATATTGAAAATCTGCTAACATCAAATGCTTTTGTGAGCAAATCTGCAACATTCTGATCTGTGTGAATCTTGATCATCTGAATAAGCTCTTTCTTGAATCTCTGATAAAGTGATGCCTAATCTCAATGTGCTTTGTCTTTGAGTGAAAAACATGGTTCGTCACTATGAAAAATAGTACTCTCTTTTATCATAATATGGAATCTTAGTCTACATAATGTTATATCCATAATCTAGCAATTGATTTTGGATCTAAAGCACCTGTCCACAACAATTGGAAGTAGCTATATACTCAGCTTCAGTTGTGGAATTAGCAACCATAGTCTGCTTCTTGCATTGCCATGAAATCAATCTACACCCTAGGAATTGACAACCTCCTATTGTGGACTTCCTATCTAAGCTTGCTCCTGTATAGTCACTATCAGTATATGCCATCAAATCAAAAGGTGAATCCTTGTTGGATTCCAAGGCCCCAATTTTAGGTTGACCTTTTAGTACTCTAAAGATCTTTTCCAAGAGAGATGTGAATTTTAGGATTGACTTGGATCTACACAAAGCACCCATACCGCAAACATAATATCTGTCCTTGAAAGAGTTAGATACATTAATGATCCAATCATGGCTCTTACAAGTGTTCATCTACATCTTACCATCTGCATCTTTGAGCAATGGCTTTTGGGTTTCCCTGGGTGCGTAGCTGTGGCTTGCTGTCTTGACATCACTAAAGCCAAATTTCTTCAAAATCTTAGTCACATACTTGTCTTGGCTTATAAAAATCCCATCTTCCTTTTGCTTCACTTGTAGTCCTAGGAAGAATGTGAGTTCACCCATAGAACTCATTTGAAAACTTCTTATGGCTTCATCTTCTCAAATTCAATGCTAATGACTCTTTGTAGCATGCCAAAATGATTTCATTACATACACTTGAACTAAACAGAATATCACCTTTGTCCTTTTAATTAAATAACGTCTTGTACGATCTAATCCTCTCTGAAAACCCATTGTCCACACATATAAGTTTGACTGACAAGGTTTCATCATATGGTCTAAAATCTGAGTTCATCACACATGCTGATTTTCGGATGCCAACAGTCAGATATTTATGTGACTAATTGTCTAGGATAAAAAAACAAGCCACACTTTTTGAACTCATTTTGTGTGACCATTTCGGATTTTCATGTCACACATTTTGACTATTTATGTGACTAGAAGAGTTAAAAACTAGTAATTTTGTGTTGATTATTAGTCTATTTAAACTTGGGCGTTCGCGTGTGACAGATACAAATAAGTTTGAAACATTAGTCACACTATATATATATATATATACATATGTGACAAATATATGTCACATAATTAAATAGTGTGACAAAATCCATATATGGTCACATGAAGTAATTATGTATGTGGCTAAATCATATAGTCAAGTATGTCACACATTATTTAAAAGTGACTTGCTATTTTTTGTAATATTAGCACATATAAATTTGAAATGGTGTGACAACTGAAAAGTAAGTTTGAGATTAGTCACGATATACATTTAAAAAGTGGAAAATATATGTCACACACTTGAACAGTGTGACCAAATGTCATATATGGTCACACTAAACCATAGACATACAAAGGTTTATTCTTAAGCACCAAAAGTTTATGAATTTTCAATCTCCCGCTTTGTTTTTTCTAAGGCTCTCGCTCCCCTTTCCCTAAAAAATCAAAACCCGCTTCTTTACCAAAAGAAATTCAACACCCGCTTCTTTACCTTTCATTTCAACCTTTCACACAACATCTCCTTTACCAAACATCCCCTAACCCTAACCAGCTTCTTCATCACGGTTGTTCTCCTTACTACCGTAATTTCTCAATTAACCAACACCATTTCTTCAGTTAATTTCTCTTATTCAGGTTATTCCCGATTCACATCTTTTTTCTTTTAAATTTATATTTATGTATTTCCTATCGTTTTGCTCTTTATGACTGTTTGAGATACGATTTTAACATAATGGTTGATTGTGTTTCTACATTTCTTAATAATTATTTATGAGTTTTTTAATTTAATTGGAATACTAAGCAAAGGCTGTTGATAAATTGTTTTATGTCAATTCCGAGGATTGCATAAGCTAAACAATCCCTCTTTTTATACATATTATTATTATAAGTTGTGTTTGATAATTTTGGTTGGTCATGTGGGACTGCTACTTACCAGGTTCATGGAAGGCTTTTTCTTTTTTGGATAATTTTGGTTCCATTCTTGGCTTGTTGTAGTCTTTGTTCTTTATCATTTTGTTTCATTATGCTTCTTTAGGTTGATTAGTTGGGTTTGTTTTGTTGGTCCTTCTCACTTTTACTTAGATTGATTAGTTGGGTGGTGGGGGGGGATGCCTTGTATTGTATCATTTGTACTCTTGTTTTGGTTCTATAAATTTGTTGCCTTCTAAAAAAAAGTATAAATTGTGTTTGAAGTTGTCTTTATTTTAAACCCTCATATTTAGGTTAGTGTTGGGATGTAGTTACACATTTGCGGCTTTTTAAAGGGATGTATGATGTTGCTTATTGAATAAACATGTATAGGTGATGTTTGGGATTGCGTTTTTAAGCGGCTTAAAGCTTATATAGGGGCGGTTGGTATTGCTTCGTGAACATGCTTATATAGAGACCAACGGTACATACATTCTTTACTGAAATCACCACGGCTTCCGTTTTGTGACTTTGCAACATAGTGTAGTTTATGTTTTTTACTAATATTTGCTTACATAAGTTGCTCTGATTTGGTCTCTTTGAGGCTTGAGTTGTGACGATCTAAGATAAGATGCCAAACACCATGAATAATACTTTATGTAATGTAAAGAATAGGCATATGTCCATTTCACTGATAATGAAATTAACCAGCGTCAAAGCGTTAATACAACAAAGCAATAGGTGTGGTGGATTTTTATTAGTTTTATGTTAACTGATGATGCAAAGCAATAAATAACGTGTGTGTCATGGCTTAAGTGATTTTATAAGTTATTGCAGGTATTATTCTGAAAGCCTAATGTGATCTATGAATGTTTTGGGCCATTTGGCTCTGTTTTCTCTTTAATGAGAATTATGAATGAGGTTATATTGTTCATATTATTATCCATCAGTTGAAACTCGTCCAATGTGAATTTTTATTTAACAGTTTGGATTATTAGTTGTAACCTATACGTATTTGAATCCTATTTTAAGCACTTTAATATAAAGAAGAAAAAGAAAGTAAAATAATTGCTTTGTTTTTCTGTGATGGCAGGGGTTGGTTGTGTTGTGTTTAATCTGTGGTTTTTATTTTATTCTCTATAATTAACAGGGCAGAGATTTTGGCTAGTAGCTTCATGAAATGCCATTCAGTATTAGAGTCCTTGCAGCGGAGGAAATTAGAAGCAAGCAGGTAGTATTGTCAGTGATAAATAACAAAACTTAGTAATGCCTTCAAGTTGATAAAGTAAATTACACATCAAATGTTTCAATTAAGAATACAGAGTGAGTTTATAACCATTCACTCTGTTGGGGTGTGCAGTATTATCTTAAAACTTGGTCAAACGGGTTATCAAGTGGATAGAAAATTGCCTTGAAGTGTAATTAAATACGTATGTACATGGGCGTGAATGCGTGATAGTAAAAGAATATGGTGTATCTGGTTAGTCTAATTGATTGAGATTCAATTAATAAAGTCTTAGGATTTGAGAGGCTTTTTATTTTTAACATGTTATGTAAAGTTCTTCCTTAGCATTATAATTGGTTGACTGCTTAATTTTGATTTTTTTAGGCTTTAAACTCATCTGATAAGACAAAGCTAAAGGTCATGAAGTTGCAACATCAGAGTTCTCACATTTGAACCACTCGCTCTCTCATCGACCCGTCTCTGTCAAACCAGATATCAGCAAAGCATCATCCGCTGGTGGAAAACTTCACATTCTAAAACCATCATGTGAAAGGAATGGTATCACTCTAACCCCAAAGGAAAGCTTGTTCCAACAAGTGGTAGTAATAGTAAAGTACCAAATTAGTCCTCTTACAGGTGATCTTAACCTGTGTTAAAAAATAGCCGATATGACCATACTTAAAAATTGTACTAGATATATCACTATATCTTCATTCTACACTATGATTATTTGTATTTGTCTGTGTAGATTGATTGTGATAGCATCAGCTGACTGATGGATGCTAGAGGACTATGGGAATTACGGGGTTATTGTACTTCTTATAAAAATGTGATGGATTGCCTGAGAGACTAAGGTGAATTTGACATTAATGGGCATCTTAATCGTACCTCAACAAAATCACCTGGGGTTCATTTGGATTCTGATATGGAAGAAAGAATGAGGAGAGTACAATTTCCCCATAGCTGTGCAACAGAAAGATTTTTTTGCATTAGCATATAATTCACCTCTAATATATTCATATAAAAGGTTAGCACAACTATTACTCGTATTACACTCTTGATGAAATAAATGGATTTTCTTTCAAACCTATTAAAAAGCTCAAATACACTCCTGAATTGCATATTTATAAAAATTCACAGGTCTTTTAATAGTTTGTGGTCACATGATGTTCGTGGTGATCCAGATTCAGGCATTGAGCGGGTCTTGGCGGTTACCCTTCAGATTTAGGTTTGTATAGGTTTTATATTAATATTGCGTGCATTGGCGGTCTTCAGATTCAGGCGTGCATTGGCGGTCTTCAGATTCAGGCATGCTTTTACTAAGAATGGTATTGCGTGTATATCTTGGAAGTATAAGTGTGTATATTAATACTGCTATTCATGATATTAATATAATATTAGCCTTCAAAGAATTCATATGTTTATGCTGCCAAGAAATTAGTGCTGCCTTCGTGGTTAATATTGTTCGAATACAAGAATGTTAATACTATTTGGTTCTGCACTTTGCATTAAACATGGATACAGTACATGCATTCTTTTATGAGAACCTTCAAGTTTTTTTCCCAAAACAGCCTTTGAAATTATGTACTGCTCTCGCTGCCAATACAATATTAGTTACTGATCCTTGAAAATTGTGTTGTCTTTGTACGGCTCCTTGGGATGAAAATTATGTTCTGCCTTTGAAAATTAGTACTGTTGCGGCCAGCCCAATACAACATTTAGTACTGCTGGCCTTTCGTGAATATATAGGCCTTTCATCATACCATTGTGATATAACACTGTATATTATGTATGAAATTCTTGGTTGATATCCTTTTATCGTACGTTATTGCAGGCCCCTCATCGTGAAGTTCTCTTTTAGGATGACATTCTGTCCCAAAGAAAGTCGACAAGGTACGCAATTTAGAAAACTTCTTTCACATAATATATATAACACCCCGTGTTTTAGCTCATTGTACGACGATCGCGTGCCCGATGTCGTAAATATTATTTTACGAGTTTCCGTGAGCGAGTGTCGACATTTAAAATTTTATTTGTCGTTAATAAATATTTTCGTATCTTATTATGAAAAATTTGGAAAAGATTTGATTACTTTTATTTTTGACGTTTCGCGAGTCGACATTTGACCTGCGCAGTTCGTTATTCGGTTACGACTTCGTAAAATTTACGACGTGTCTCGTTATTATTTTTATGATCATAAAATATTATTTTATGAACCATGTCATCTTTGTTTCCTGACCTTGGTTATAGCTCGCGTTTAAGGCTCGCGTTTAATTAAAAGTGGGTACAAGATATTATGAGATATTTACACAAGATATTATGAGATATTTATACAAGATATATACAAGTAGCTAGTAGCAAAACTCATTTCTTTTCCTTTTTGTCTTGTGTTTTCTGCCGAGTATCACCACAACCCTACACACAATTCCATTTTGATTTTTTTTGATTTTATAAACACACTCAAGTATCACACAAACAATGATTAAGACAAGGAGGAACCAAGTTTTAGTTTGTTTCTCCCTCCCTTTTCTCCTTGTGGTTTTCGAACGATATATACAACCACACCACTCCTTGGTGTTTTGATTTTCTTACACATCAATAAATTATGGGTTAGAGATCATTAATTGATCTCATGGGTATTAAAAATGGATATACATCAAGGTTTATGTGAAGTGGAATATTTTTGAAACAAAGGAGTCATTGGGTTCGGTTGAGGGTTCGAACCAAGGGAGAGACAACAAGAGAAATGGTTATAAATGGGTTACTCATTTGGGGCTGATTTGGGTCGGTTTTGTTTGGTCTCGGGTTGGGTTTCGAAACAAGAAGGGTTCAAAGGAAGTGGTTTTTGCTCTGGAAGGTTGGGGTTGACGGGTTTACAAGACACAAAGGGGTGTGTTTGATTATTTAAAAGTTATTGGGTTTTAGTTCGGGATTCGTGTTTGGCTTTGGTTTGTTTAGGGTGAGGGTGCGCCACGGACCTAAGAAGCAAGAAGGACAAGACGAGTGCCTTGTGTTTCCCGACTTGGCTCCATATAGCATAGTGAGCTTTCATTTTATGTTTATTTAAATTATTTCATTCATTCGAATTGATTTATGTAAATATGTGTATATGTGATGAAATCGGTTGAACCTTGCGGCGTTATAAGGATTTAGTGGGCTAAGTTAATTGTATGTCATGTTAGATGTAGTTTTGATGAGCTTGTTGGTCGAAAACGGATTTTGGCGTGGTTTGTAATAAGTTCACTGTGAGCAGAAAGTTTAGCACGCCAAACGAGGATCGAGATTTTGTAAAATCTGAATTTAGGCTTTGAAATATGATAAAGCTTTCCGAGACGATCGTTTCGATATAAAACGGAGCTTCTAACTCCTAATAACGAGAAAGTTAGAGCGAAAACGAGATATATATTCGATGTATAAAAATCCAGCATTTGTTAAAATAATAGTTGCTGTCTCTGATTTAAAAGCACTTTCGAGTCCGTTTCGGCCTTCCGGCAAAACACGAAAGTTGCTCGGAATGATGTTTTACTATTTTGCGTGGCTCGCTAGTTTTAAAAGCGAGTGATAACGGGTCTTAAGGCGGGGGCAAAATCTGGCTTTTTGGAAATTAATACACTGCATCAGACTTGATGCGAGTGCGTTTTCGCCCATTTCAGTCGAGTTTCAGGTCTCGGACAAAACTGGAAAGTTGTTCAAAATAACGTTTTACTATTATGCGAGGTTTTCTAGTGTTAAAGACGCCTTTATAGGGTAAAATCGCAAACGCAGGTATGGCGTTTTGGTAATCTTTTCGGCAGAGTAATACTGGTAGGGGCTTTTTGGTCATTTTCTGTTGGGTTTTGGATCTCGGCTAAAACTAAGAAGTTGTTCGGAATATCATTTCGCATGAATTCTCTTTAGAACCCGAGTTGTGAAAATGTGATGTAGTGGGTCGTTTTGGTCAGGTCAGACTTAGAAAATAAATATATTTTATAAAAGTCAAAGAAGACTTTAATAAACGTTCACGTGTTGTGAAGGTGATTTCGATTAATAAAAATATATCGATTACTCTACTATCGTAAGTACTATTTTTGAGACCGTTGGTCGATTCTAAATATGGAAAGTATAAAACGGTAACTTTTCGTAATAGCCAGAATGTGATATCATTATGAGAGATTGTTGACTAATTAAGCGTCGAAGGTTCAACGAGGTGAATAAATATTATTATGAACATAATATTGTGTCGAGACTTACTAAAAAGGGAAACTTATTCAAAATAGAAAGATTTTTAATTAAGTGTGTTAGGAATTATGTATTCATAGTTACTCCTGGTAGTTATAGTCATTACTACTGGTAGTATATTAGTTACTCCTAGTAGAGTAATTTTGTCATTAGTACTGGTAGTATAATAATGGTTACTACTAGTAGTGTTATAGTTAGTCCGGGTAGTAAAAATGAAAAATAGTATATAAAATAAACTAAGTATTAAGGTTAGGACGCGTAAGTGGATTTCTTATCACATATATGTATGTAAACATATATATAAATTATTATATGTTTTCGTTGTAACGATTGTATCACACATCGTTGATAGTACTTTATACATATTGTAATCGAGCGACATAATTATAGGTCGTGGTCGAGATCGTTGCTGCTTCGTTGTGATTTATTCGGTTTATTTGATCTTGATCGTTGATCAAGGTGAGTTCATAGCCCCATGTTTTACAATTATTGATTTACAAGTTTTGGGGTGAGAAACATGCTTTGTTTTACAAATTGGACGCAAGTGTACATTTTATCATGATTATGTGTTTGCCTAAGTAGCGAGAACCCACAATGCCCATGAATCATGAACTGTTAATTTCTGGTTTGGAAGCGCGAGTGTTATAAATAGATCTATTTGGGATTGCCTCCCCGGTTTCGGGTGACTCATGCGTATCACTTGGGAACGAACGTTATTAGCATGTGGATGTTGGATGTTACAGTGTTGAAACATATCTGGGCAATGTAGGCAATATTTATGTATTGTATTCATATATGTCGAGCTTCGGTGTCATGAGCTTAGGTAAACATAATTACATTCTGTGATGGTTGCATGGGATGCATGTCCACAGGGAAAGTCTTGCGGTCCTGGATTAACCTATGAATTCACCAACTTTATGTTGACTTCTTTAAGCATGTTTTTCTCAGGTTTTGGTATGAAGATAGTTTGGATGGGACGGAACGCGGATATCAAGAATGAAGGCCTCGTGTGAACATCTTTTTATAAATTAATAAAACATTTTGAATGAAGTGTGATATGGACTTGTATAGTTTGGGGAACCTGTCTCTGTAAGTTCTGATTCTCTTTTTAAACTAATGAGCATGAAATTTGTTAATAAACGTATTTTTGCATTTACTGGGACTCGTGTGCATGTATTATGAAGTAGCACTCCAAATGTATTATTCCGATGCGTATCGTATTTTGGGGGTGTTACAATATACTTGCATCAAATCCTGGATTACCATTACAATTAAGGACATTCATCTTCTTATACATAATATCCGGTGCAATTTATCCCACTAAACAATAACTTTGCATAAAGATTATTTTAAGTTTAGTATTTTGTGATGCTTAATCGTCTAGTTCATGTCTGTTTTTGCTGTTGCAGCTATATTTTGGACTCTTGGTATTCGTTGGGTAAGATCTTTTATATTTGGATAAGATGACAGCAATAGCCGAACTTCAATAACAATTCACAAGACACGTCAGATATTATTGTAAGTGTTTCAAGTATAATTAAGAGCATTATAGCTCTTATTATTTGATTAGCAAGTTTCTCTATTGAAAAAACATGTATACTAATTACATTTTGGGAGTGTAGCTCACATGGTAGAGCGCTCGCATTGCATGCGAGAGGCATAGGGTTTGATTCCCCGCATTTCCATATTATAAAATTCATGTGGCCATTGGGGGAACAATAGTCACAGAAAATACATATTTACTTGAGTTTACAAAGCATATGGTCACACTTATTAATGCTTTTGGCCACTTTTTGGTTACTTGTATGTGACTAAATCCCCACAAAAAACATGCTTTGTGTGACTAAATCATAGCAAAGGCCACACAAACATAAAGATCATGTGGCCATTGGATGAACATTAGTCACACTTATTAACACTTTTGTTCACTTTTTGCTTAGTTGTATGTGACTAAATACCTAAAATAAACATGCTTTATGTGGCTAAATATTACAAAAGGTCACACAAACTTCAAATTCATGTGGCCATTGGATGATCAACAGTCACACAAAATACATGTTTTTTCAATTTAAACACCATATGGTCACACATATTAACACTTTTGGCCACTCTATGTTTAATTGTATGTGACTAAATATACAAAAAAACATGCTTTGTTGGTTGTACATTGTTTACAGTCACTAAATTATACCTATTTAGTCACACAAAAAACATGGATACAGACACTAAAGCTTTCTTATGTGTGACTAACTCGAATGCATGACCGTAGGTGACCTACGACCACGCAACCTTTTGTCACACATAAAACTTTTTGCGTGTGTGATTATATGTATATAGTCACACATTTTTTGTATGGCCAATACCACTTTTTGTACTAATGTTAGTTTCAATGCTAATAGATATGATAAATGAGCTTATTAAAATAGCTTAATACATCATCTTATGGCTTTTAGCTTATTAGATACACGAAAAGAGCTTTTCAGGGTTTTATATGGTGCGTATGGTTTAGGAAAACCATGCATGTAGGTTTAAGGTTTAGAGGCTTAAACAAAAAGCTTATACATGATCCATATGAGCGTATTAAAGATATAAAACAAAACATGAGCTTATTGAATAAGTTATGGGCTTACTTGAGCTTGAAATGGGTTGAATATGGTAGAAATGTGTCGAATGGATTTAAGATGATTCAAGGACTTCTCACTTCTTAATCCTTGGCTTCCTAAATAGCTTAAACTTCTTCCTTGGCTTCCTTACTTCTGCTAGTACATGATTTAGAGGTGTATGATAAGTTTTTGTGATGTGTTTGAAAGTGTGTATGTGTGTTTTGGCTTATATAGGGTTATAGGAGGAGTAGGCACCAAGTTTACTTTGTGTGGTAACCAAGATTACTTAGTGTGGTGGCCAAGGGCTGCCATAGGATGACTAAGATGAGCTAGGCTAGCTTGGAGAGGTGTTGAAAGTGTATGGGGGTTCGGTTATTAAGGGTGGTGACAAGGAGGTGTTTTCTTGGTGAGCAAGTATATGACAAAGGTGGTGAAGGTGGTGGTGAGGTCATGGTGATTGAGGTGCTTGAGGTGATTGAGGTGCTAGTTAGGTTAGTTTTAGGAATTTTTGAATTAGGGTTAGTTTTAGGTTTAGGGTTTTTGTTTAGGTTTAGGGTTTTAGATTATGGTTTTAGGACGAATTAGAGTTTAGGTTTAGGGTTTAGATGTTATGCTTTTAAGTGTTGTAACTTGTGTTAAAGTGGTGGTAAGAAATAAACATGATTTAGGAGGGAAAATGACCTAGTTTGAATTCTATGCATGTTTAACTTGTACATTGGGTTTTAGAAGGTTGTACTAGGGTTTAGGATGGAAAATACATTCAAAAATAACTTGTACACTTGCTTTAGACATTTGTACACTTGTTTCAACATGAAATTAGGGTTTTTGGAATAAACGTGAACGTATCTTGTTTGTTTTGAAATAAAGTTGTAAATGGTACGTTAAATTGATAATGTATTTGGTAAAATGATATTAGAACATAGACTTGACATATTAGGATGTTTACATGATATAAACATAGTTATAGTTGGCATTGGTTGTTGCGTGAGCTCGTTTAGTTTAGTTATGCAAGTTACGTTGCATAATAGGCGGAATAAAGCAAAAATATTCCCGTGAAAATGGTTGTACTTAATTTAATAAGTAGATATTACATTCTTGAAAATTGCATCTAATTTAATAGATGGATAATTACATTGATGAAAATTGTGGGTTGTTATAATTTAACACTGAATTTGAACGGTGACCAAGCTGCGATGCTAGTCATGCTGAGTCAAACAACTAGTATAGGTAGAATTACACACATTGGTATTAATACCTTGATCATTAAAATAGTATAAACCACCACACTGGTTACCAATCCCCATAACTTTTTTCAGATTCAAATCCTGATTCAAAAAATAACATCTACTCTCATCTTAAGCAACAAAGATTTTATTATCTTAAGCAAGTTTATGAACAAATATAAGAGTAACACAGTATTCTGGAATAACCAGCACATCAAACAAAATTAGACCATTAGGTAATTTGAGATTTCCAATTTTAGAGATAAAAGCTTCAGTCTCATTGGGATGTCCAACTTTTATTTTAAGATGAGAAATATCATAAACATTATCTAATTTTCTATTAGTGTTAGTCATATGCTAATTAGTTCGAGAATCAACAATTTTCTCATTAACATCTACTTTTGACTGAACAATAGTGTTTGAATATATGTGATAATTACTTATTTTAAGGTATAGGTGAGGATGTGTCACTAGAACCGTATGGTTCAAATGACATGGCTCATAATTACTATCTAGAAGAAGCTAGGAAAAAGACGCAAGACATAAATAGGAATCTTAAACCTAGGGAAATACTTCTACTAGAACACACCACACTCCTAATGCTTGTACATGAAAACCTAGGAGCAATAATCAAACATCTAGGAATTGGCCTGCATCTAAGAGTAGTGATGTAACGTTAAAAGTTATGCAAAAAGCATATCACTTTAGAATTCTAGTATTTTTCCTGACTCCAAAAACTTTGTTTGCTCGAGTTGTCATAAATGTGTCTTTAATGCAAATCATGATGAGTGTGTAAAAAAATTCCTGAAAGAGGTGAATTCTTGGGCTAAGGCTCAATCACCTAAGACTAGAAACAGTAACAAACCCGTAGAACAGAAGAGTCATACTCAGAAACCTGTACGGTAAATCTTCATATGACATAGTTTTTCTCTCAAGAAGTCTTCTACAGTGCATGAGAAAACATGACCTAGATCTTGTCTTAGGTGGCAACCCAAGTGTATATTTTTTAAGACTGATGGTCTTATGTGGGTTCCCACTGGAAAGTTATTTGCCTCTAGCACAACCAAGGTTATTAGTGAACCCCCACATAGTTCTAATGCAGATATCTCTAACCCACATGAAAGCATACAAACTCTTTCTATAAGTGCAGGTACTCTTAATTTAGATATAGTGTAACACCCCCAAATTGGGTCACAGCGAAATAATGTGTTCGGGAGCATTACACCATAGATCCAGGATTAGGATGTGTGCTCATGCAAAGAGGTAAAGTGATTGCATATGCATCAAGGTAATTGAAAATTCATGAAAAGAACTATACCACACACGATTTGGAGTTGGGTGCAGTGGTCTTCGCTCTTAAGATTTTGAAACATTACTTATACGGAACAAAAAGTGTTATCTATATCGACCATAAGAGTCTTAAGCATATATTCGACCAGAAGGAGTTAAATATGCGCCAAAGAAGATGGCTTGAATTGTTTAGTGATTACGATTATGAGATTCGCTACCATCCAGGTAAGGTAAATTTAGTGGGTCACGCGTTGAGTAGGAAGGAAAGAGTGAAACTGAAGCGTGTGTGAGCAATCTCTATGACCATTCAGTATAGCATTAAAGAAAAGTTTTTGGCTGCGCAGAATGAGGCGATCAAGGAAGAGAATGCGCCAGCAGAAATGCTGCATAGCTTGGATCAACAAATGAAAAAGAAGGGAGATAGAGGGTTATACTTTATGGATTTAGAATATTGGTTCCTTTAATTGGTAATGTAAGGACTATGATTATGGATGAGGCTTATGCTACGAGATACTTTATTAATCTAGGAGCTGATAAGATGTATTATGATTTAAGGGACATGTATTGTTGGCCAGGTATGAAGAAGGATATAGCTACATATGTTAGCAAGTGTTTGACTTGCTCAAAAGTAAAGGCTGAATATCAGAGATCGTCGGGTTTGCTACAATAGCCAGAGATACCCGAGGGGAAATGGGACAAAATCACTATAGACTTTATCACTAAGTTGCCGAGGTCGAGGAGTGGGAACAATATGATTTGGGTAATAGTTGATAGATTGACCAAGTTGGCTCATTTTCTAGCGACATGTGAAGATTATAGTATGGTGAAATTGTCGAGAATCTACATAGATGAGATTGTGGCAAGACATGGAGTACCGTGTCAATCATTTCTAATCGAGATGGACGATTTACATCGCAGTTCTGGCAATCGGTACAGAAAGCTTTAGGAAAACCATTGGATATGAGTACGGCTTATTATCCTCAAACAGATGCATACAATTCAGAAATTGGAGGACATGTTAAGGGAGTGCGTGATCGATTTTGGTGGCAGATGGGATACTCATCTACCTTTAGCTGAGTTTTCCTATAATAGTTATCATTCGAGTATTCGATGTGCTCTATTTGAAGCATTGTATGGAAGGAAGTATAGGTCACCTGTCTGGGCTGAAGTCACAGAGAATCGATTGATTAGTCCGGAAATGGCGTAGGAAAGTACCGATAAAGTGGTGATAATTAATGAGAGACTCAAAGCAGCTAGAGATCATCAAAAAAGCTATGTTGATAATAGGCGAAGGCCGTTGGAATTTGAGGAGGGTGATCGAGTGTTGTTAAAAGTGTCATCTTGGAAGTATGCGGTATGGTTCGGGAAGAAAGGTAAATTAGCTCCGAGAGACGTAGGACCGTTTAAGATTCTTGAAAGAATAGGTTCAGTTGCTTATCGGTTGAGATTGCCCCAGGAGCTGAATGGTATACACGATACATTTCATGTATCGAACTTGAAGAAGTGTTTGGCGGATGCAAGCCTGCATGTGCCATTGGAAGAGATTAGGGTCGACAAAACACTCTGTTTTGTTGAAGAACCTGTCGAGATCATGGATAGTGAAGTTAAAAAGTTGAAGCGTAGTAGGATTCTGGTTGTCAAGGTTCATTGGAATTCTAAACGTGGTTCTGAGTATACATGGGAATGGGAGGACTTTATGAAGTCTAAATTTCCGAATTTGTTCGCTAAACGTGTTGATAAAACTAGCCATATTTCAGGGCGAAATTTCTTTTAGTAGGGGAGAATGTGACAACCGCGACTTAGCAAGGTTAGTTTAACCGTTAGTGTTAACCTAGCTAGCTTTAGGTGTTTTAAGTTATGTGCGTAATTCGTTTTGGTGATTTATGTGATATGATATGTGTGCTTGTAGGTATAGAAATGAATGATTTAGTCATTCTATTTCGTAGTTGATAGTGATCTTGGAATATAAGTGCGTTTGAGCCTTAGCGCATTTGAGCATTTGAAGCGATTGAGAATTTAGTGATATCGAGTGTAAACC
>BQNB010126582.1:0-19579 GCA_026074375.1 Tanacetum coccineum | reverse complement strand
AATATGAGAAAAAAAACTATTAAAAATGAGACCGAAAAAATAAACCCAAACAAAAAAAAAACCCGCAACAACGCGCGAAAAATTAACGCTCATCCAATTTTGCCATTTGAATCTTTTTTATTTATTTCAAGTAGGCAATATAAAAAAATTGCTTGGCAAAAAATAGGAAAATTTTTTTATAAAACCACTGATTTATTCAAATAAAAAAAAATACTCGCGACATGAGGCCAAAAAATTACAACCCGCGACATGAGGCCTAACACATAAGCCTATATTAAAAAAAACAAACTATTAAACATGAGACCGAACAAATAAACCCGCATAAAATAAATTAAAAAAAACGGCTCCGCAAAATATTGCCAAAAAGATCTACATATCGGGTAATAGTAAAAAACAAAAAAAAAACTTTAACCAACACGCCGGACTAACAAATTAGCCCCCGGCGCAACGCGCGGGTTAAATTCCGACTCGTTATTTTCAAAACACCATCCGGTGTCAATACACTTGGTTTGAGCTTGTGTTGACTCATTTTCATTATTAATAAACACTAATGCTTTAGTATAGTTAATAAGTTATTCACTTAACCCAATTAGTGAATATGCATTGATGATGTTAACAGTTAGTATGTACCTTTTACTTTAACTTTCATCGAAAAGAAGTGTTAAAGTTTTTACTAACGGTGTAAATGTCTATGCATAAGCACAAATTTTAAAAATGATTTCCATTTGTTATCATACTTAATGTTGTCTAGATAGATGTAATAAATACACTTACGAATACAAATTGTGCCAAGATCATACTCATGCCAAAATGAAGCACAATATCAGTAAATTGTGCGAAGAACATACTGATGCGCAAATACACTTATTAAATCATCACTAAGAGTTGTTATTTGTTTATAAGGCATAATGAGGTTAGGACACTTACAATGTGTTCACATACCTGCTCGACCACGTCTAACTTAATTGAGGTCGACCCTCCTTCCCCAGTTGACCCGCATACCCCATTTGACCCATCTGACCCGCCTTCCCCATTTAACCCACCTACTCCTCGCCTTCCGCAGCCGACCCACCTACATCAGCCGACCCACCCGACTGTTGAACTAAGGGTGGCCTTGTTGCTTTGAGTGTATGGGCGTAAGAGTAAAACTAGACACATAGTCAAAATCATTAAAAAAGTCAAATCAGCTAAAAAAAGTCAAAATCAACTACGAAAAGTCAAAATCAGCATCTAAATAACGACTCAAGATAGTTCAAATTCAACAAAATAACACAACTAATAACATACATTTACATGTTATATACATATAAAGAGAGTCTTTTTACACATAGCTTGAAGCTTAAAACCAATAATTACTAAAAGGAGATAATTATACCTATTAGGCTCGGTTTAAAGACTGTTAAATGAGAGATGACCTAAGAGAGTGATGAAAGAGATGAGACAGTAGTGTCTTAGTGAAAGGCGAGTGAGAGGTGAAACAGAAAGAAAAATGTCGATAGCTATGGTGTTTAAATACTGCATATGCGTGGGTAGTGGTGTTTGTTCATCTTCAAGATTTAGTGTGTGTGTGTTTGTGAAAAAGTATAAAAAAGTTTTAACTGTGTTTATGTGGTAGGCAATTTTTTTAGGGCAACAAACAATTTGGGGGACTTTTAGGGGGAGCTTTTAGAATGGGAGGGAAATAAACATGGGGTGGGAGGGAAAAATTTTATTAAGATATTTTCGTTTATAAAAAAACTACGTAGAAAATAAAATTGGGTTTAAATATACAAGTAAAGTTTTTTCGTAATCGAAAATTATTATGTCACTCGGTAGGATCCGTTCTTATATTTTATTATGCCAACATACATCGGGTAAAGTCAACAACATCGTTTAGTAAGATAAAGTTTATCTAATAATTTGATTAAACGCGTTAAACATTGAAGGGGTCATTGTACAACGATAGCATCTCGACTTATCCGTTGAACATCTAATAAATAACGATAGCATCTCGACTCCTCTGTTGAACATATCATGTACAACGATAGCATCTCGACTCGTCCGTTGAACATCTAATGTCAGGGGTGGACCCAGGATATTTTAGAGGGTGTTGCACAATTTTTTTTATGATTATTAGTACTAAAGTAGCCTCACAAAAAAAATATCTAGAAAAATTGGGGGTTGCCCGAGCCCAAAAAAGACTTATTTTTAAAAAAATTTACCCTTCGTGACCTAAAATTAGGTGTGGCCCTTGCCAGACTCGGCTCCAATGTGGGTCCGCCAAATTGTTTGTTTCCCTAAAAAAATCTCATTTACAACGATAGCATCTCGACTCATCCGTTAAACATCTAATATATAACGATAGCATCTTGACTCCTCCCTTGAACATCTCATATACAACTACAACATCTCGACTCTTCCGTTGACCATCTAATGTATAACAATAACATATTGACTCCCCCGTTGAACATCTCATGTACAACGATAGCATATCAACTCATCCGTTGAACATCTAATGTATAACCATAGCATCTCGACTCCTTCGTTGAACATCTCATGTACAACGATAGCATCTCAACTCATCCGTTGAACATCTCATGTATAACGATAGCATCTCGACTCCTCCGTTGAACATCTAATGTACAATGATAGCATCTCGACTCATCCGTTGAACATCTCATGTACAACGATAGCATCTCGACTCCTCCGTTGAACATCTCATGTACAACGATATCATCTCGACTCATCCGTTGAACATCTCATGTACAACGACAGCATCTCGACTCATCCGTTGAACATCTAATGTATAACGATAGCAACTCGACTCATCCGTTGAACATCTCATATACAACGATAGCATCTCGACTCATCCGTTGAACATCTAATGTACAACGATAGCATCTCGACACCTCTGTTGAACATCTCATGTACAACGATAGCATCTCCACTCATCCGTTGAACATCTAATGTATAACGATAGCATCTCGACTCCTCCGTTGAACATCTCATGTACAACGATAGCATATCGACTCATCCGTTGAACATCTAATGTATAACGATAGCATCTCGACTCCTTCGTTGAACATCTCATGTACAACGATAACATCTTAACTTATTCGTTGACCATTTAATGTATAACAATAACATCTCGACTCCTCCGTTGAACATCTAATGTATAATGATAGCATCTCGACTCCTCTGTTCAACATCTCATATACAACAACAGCATCTCGACTTTTCCGTTGACCATCTAATGTATAACCATAACATCTCGACTCATCCGTTAAACATCCCATGCACAACGATAATATCTCGACTCATCCGTGGACCATCTAATGTATAACAATAACATCTCGACTTATTCGTTAAACATCTCACACTACTAGAATACTGGACAACAGCGACAAAAATTAGCGACTGAATTTGTCCGTCTCAGAAAAATGGTTGACAGTGACGGATTAGCGATACATTAGCTACAAAATCTGCTTTGATAAGTTAGCGACAAAGTAGTGACAAACCAGTAACAAAATTAGAGACTTATTACACATCTATCACAATTCTATCGCTAAATGTAACCATACAGCGACAGAGTTAACGACGAATTTAGGTTGGAACTATTAGCGACATAATTCTGACGACATAACGATGGATTTTTTTAGCCGTCTCAAATACATCGCTTGGGTTTTACACTTATCTACATATTAGCGAAGGTCTAGGGTATATATTTTATACTGGACTTACAATAACGTTTATTTGGACCGTAATATGAGAGATACTTTCTATAACAGGTGAAAACGAGCATAGCCGAGCTTCCTAGAGTTCGAGCTCGGATCGTTTAACTTTTATTAAACTCGAGCTCGGGTCGGTTTCGAGCCTTACTTTTAAAGCACGAGCTTTGCTTGTGTATATTATACAAGCTCGAGTTTGGCTCGAGCTCGGTTTGTTTATACACTTTGGCAATAAAAAATTAAAGCATGACTCGAGCTCGACTCATAATATACCTATTTTGAATTTATCGAGCTTGTTAATAAGCTCACCTATATTATAAAAGCATATTGATTTTATATATCTTTAATATCTGAAACACCCTTTTCAAATGTAAATGGGTGACTAACAACACACGACCAGGTGTTATGGTTTACAAAATAACCTCGTTCATAGTATTGAACATTTGAGTCACTTTTATCTTAAAACTATTTATATGATTAGCCAAGGCAATCATCATATTATTTATTTGTTGCATGGTGACTTTTAATGCTTCAACCTTTGGTTTCTAACATCCCTGCCGGTACGGTTTCATCCCATTTACAAACCCAGACGTCCCGTAACGTCCCATTTTCTATATCATTTATACACACACTTCCACCGCTTAGAAAAACACACACAAAAAAAAAAAGTCCAAGTATCCGCATCTATCTTCAATTACTCATCAGCGATTGAAGATGCGGCATGCACCTTGACTACATCCCGTGTTTCCCGTAAACCCAATCAAAACCCTATTTAGTTTGATTTATGCTCTTGAAGGTTTGTTATCTTCTAGTTTTAATCTTGGTAATTTTTTTATAAAGTTTCAACTTTTATGCTATTGGAAAAAGGGTATTGTGTAGTTTGATTATAAATGTCTTAATGATTGTTTTATTTTGGTTTTTAGGTCTGTTTTTTTATTGCTGTAACTTAATTGAAACTCATGAGTTATATCGATGATAAAAAGGTACCATTTTTATTTATTTTGTTAATTTCTTCATGTTGCATATCATGTGTTTGATGAATTATTTTAATCATTGGTTGCACAACGGTTGTGTGACCCGAGAGGGATTCATCACTGGTGGCAATGTTGTATATTTTGATCTTAATGTGAAGGATTTTGTTTAGCGTATTGTTGTGAAAATATTCAGGTTCTTAGTGTTGATTGTTAATGCTTTCATTTTTCATTAGTTTTCTTAGGAAATCTGATTGATGTTTGTACAAGTTATGTTTAAGTGTCTAAGAATTGTTGAGTTTTCTGTGAAAGTGAAAGTAAATTAAGCTTGCTTGATTTGAATCTTGTATTCGGCTGTAAACAGTAGTACTCCCAAATGATCAAACGGCATGATTTGGGTTTTACTTAAAATTAAGAAATATGGTTAGGCCTTAAAATGGGATGCTGGTATTCATGTCTTATAAAAGGTGACCCCGTTTGAACATGTAATTTTTTTGTTGTTTTTCAGGTAGTCGTTGGGATGTTGCGGACGAGTGTTTGGTAATAAAAAGGCGGTGAATCAGGCTGAAAGTGACAGGTAGATCTGCATTTTCTGCTTTGGTTTAATACAGCTTAGTTCATAAGATCTTTATTACATGATCTTGCATTGCTATTTACGACACAAGTTGTTAACTCTCTTCTCCGTCTGTTACAGCTTGGAAAAAAGGAGTTGAACCAACGACATTGCTGGAAAACCACTCGTTGTCCAATTGTAATGAACCCAAGCCTTACTCCTCCTTCTATTTTGTCAACATGTTTTATATGCACAAATTTCCATCAGTAACATTTGGTAAAATGGCCAAATTTATTTTTAAATGCAAGTATTTGTATAGGATTATCGTGTTGCCTATAATTCTTAGATGGTGTTTGGGAATGCTTATTAACATTCAGTTATGTTTTCTTAAATAGTACTTGCTGAAGTCGAGTCCAGAGCTTCTGTCATTCCACTTGAAGTTCCACTGGATGAAACAGAGGCCTCACCTATGGATGATAGGCGCCTATAGAAGAAAGAGATGGAAGTAAGTGCCTAGATCTTATTTTACTTATGATTAAATGGTTTAATGGTCACAAAATACTCACAATGTCGTACCTTTGCAAACGTTTGTTTTTGTTTTCAGTAGATTAAAAAAAAGAATGACTACATGAAACAACAAAAATTAACAGGTTATGCATTTCCAAATCATTAGCCCTTGGTTTTTACTGTACTAAACCAAAACTTATGAGAGAATCTACAAAAGAGTACGTGATAAAAATGGAAGTAAAAAAATCAACAGGTTTGATATTTATGTATGCAATCTTTCATTGTTGCAAACTTTTGTTTGTCAGCGGCAAAGACATACATATATGCTACCATACCTGTTTGTCCATAATAAGACTTTAACCTGCTAAAAATGTTCAGAATGAGGAAACCTAAAGGATAGCTATGCGACGTAATTTGATGAGAAAAAAACTATGAGATGAATCAGTGGGTGATAGTGTAAAGGTTTTAGCTTTTGCAGTCGACACGTGTCCCCACGTAGAAACAGATAAAGAAGGGTGGGTCGGACAAAAGAGTATAGATTGGGTATGGAGTCGGGTTGGGGCCGGGTATCTTAAAAAATATAAAGATTTTTACTAAGATTCAGGCGAACCTGGGTTAAAATGGGTACATTTCAGTGTTGGATACTTTATTATGTCAACTTTAGGAGTGGTGTGATCACATGCTCAGGAGACACAATAGTAATAGGCCTGGCAGCTGATTCCGTTTGTAGAAAAAGCACTTTTATGAGAAGGTTACCCTCCTGAGCTTATTAAACCACATTCTTCTTCCTTTTCTGATACCTAATGTTGTGTGTACACCTAATTTATAAACTGTTTCTTGCTGCAGCCTTATCTCAGTTATCGGGCTTCCTGCAAGCTACTTGCGAGCTGTAGTCGTCAACAGCGTTGGAAATGTACAGACTCTAGACAATAAGCCCACAAGCTCATCATCTCCCGTCACTAAAGGTGGTTAGTTTTTTTCAAATTTCCTGATTGTATACTTATTGTTACCTCTTTATCTTCAGTTTTTTCATTGTTTTCTTTGTTCGTGCACAGATTCTACACGTGCCAATACTTCTTCAAACCATCGGAAAAGAACACGTGAACAGACTCACCCAAGCCTATCCGCAAGTGAGGAAGTAACTTTTTTAGAAGCTGCTAATATAAACAACGTTGGAAATACGCAACATATCCAAAATGGGATTACAAACTCAGTATTCCCCATCACCGTAGGTAAATCTTTGTTTTCAAATTTCCTAATTCTATGCTCACCTTTAGCTGTCGGTGTTCACTTTTCTTGAGTCATTTCCTTTGTCTACGCATAGATTCTAGCCACGTTAGTACCTCAGTTTTCAAACTCAAGTAAAAGAACACGTGAAAAACGTGCAAGCAATATCATGCCATGTGATGACGCTTCATCGAAAAGAAGACGAGGCCATTTCTAATTCTGTTTGGATCAGACGAACTTGAATAGATATGTATGTTAATACAGTGGGAAGGGCTTTGAGTTCTTTTAACAATGGATTGTTAAATGTTTGCTTTAACGCCCTTAAATCATGATTTTGTCGCTTGATTACTCGGATCTGTTACCAGTGGAGTGATACATTATCATTCTCATGTCAAAAAGTATTGCTTTATCTCATCAATACCAGTTCCTCTTCTATATTAGCGGTCTAAATCAATATGTTATTTTCTACAATAGTAATGCTTGAAACTAATAATTCCCTGTTACACTTTTGAAGTTTTCCAATATATTTCTAGCTTATAAGTGCCGAAGAGAAAAAAAAGAAAAAAAAAGTAAAAGCATAAAGATTCAGATCATAGATAGCGAGTTTAACCAATTTGGACTAATCTTTTAAAGTAAAAGTGTTAATGAGCACATACTAATTTTAGAATATTGTTTGCAGTGATATTCTATGAGCATATGCAAGATTCATGTTGTACATAGACGATGATGCGGACAATGATGACACAACTAAACCGATTGAGGTAATACTCATCGTTTTCTGTTAATGTCGACATAAACAATATATTGTAGTTTTACAAAAAATGTTTATGCCATATATTGTTTGCAATTGATATATGTTAATTTCTCATCAATCTTTGTTGCGGTTTGTGAGTTCCACAAAGGAGCTGGGATTTGTTTTTCGTTAGTGTTACTCATCTGAATCTTTTTACTTATTGCATGTTAGAATTAGTTGAATTTACCTTATGTGACGCCTATCTTTGCTTTGGAAATTAGAAAATTATTTCTATCATTTCACATTAGGTAGAGTGATTTAGTGATGTAAATCATTTGCTGGCGGTATTTTAGAACTCAAAGAAACATTTTGATACTTTCAATTCATTTGAAATGAACTTATTTAAGGTTACTTTATGAAAGTTGGTTCCTATATGTATTCTCCATTGCTAAGAGGGGCTTAAATCCAGTTACTCAGATGAATTGTATGGACAGCTTCAAATTGATTTAGCCGCTGCAAAATGAATCAATATGTTTGAAATGATTTGCATTTTTTATGTTCTGTGTATGCCCTTGGTTGATTACCAAATCTACTTTAACAGTTTAACATGTTTTGTTGTAGGGGAAAAACATAGACCACTTAAGGATTCCAATGAGTGATATAGAGTCCACTACCAACAAATTTTCCACCAACTGCATTGGGTAAGGTGAATTCGGCATCGTGTACGAAGCATAACTCGACATATTTGACGATACAATCTCATCAGAAGGAAAAAATGGTCGAGTTTCCCCAAAAACGCACATCAGTAGCCGTTAAACGTCTTGAAAGGAAACAAACAGAAGCCGAGTTGGATATGAAAACGATTTTCTAATTACACCTCAAGGTATGCTATCTATGATATATTTTTTTAACATCGTTAAAGGCGTGTCTTTTGAACGCTTTATTGACTTTTTTTTGTTTAATAATCTGTACAGCCTCGATTACAAAGGACGCTGTAAATCACCTTCGTTCAAAAAGGCCAATGAGAAACACCGAGGTTAGTAATTTGCTTTACCAATTTCTGTTTATTTGTGTATTTTTTTGGGAAAACTTGGACAATCTTAAGTGAACAGGCAAAATTTTGTATAAGATTCCTTTAATTTGAGGTTCAATTTGAGAATACATGATTCAGAGATATGGCTGTTTAATGTCTGTTATTTTAATTGCGATAAGCGGGATGTTGTGTTAACGGTAAGCTAACGAAATTTAATTATCTCATTACCTTCATTCATTGTATCTGCTGTAAAAATACAATAAATCTGTAAGTTTGGTCAATGTACCTCAAAAAACTAAATCGAATATTATAATTACATAAGAAAATAAGTTGAGGTACATGTGAAAATATCAGAATCAGATACTTAGGTGCTTATTTTATACTTTCTTTTCGACTAAGATTAGCTTATAAGCACTTCCATACCTGCTGATATACACACTTAATAGGCAAACCCAAACACCCTATTAGCTTTTATGCAACATGATATAGTATTTGAATCTACCTTTTCAGTTTGTACTAGGATTTGCGTGTAAACTTACCCCTAAGTGTGCAGATAATCAACATCAGATTTGCTGCAAACTTACAGACAATCTTATAAGTTCAAGTTTGTCTAAAATCAAACCTTTATTCTGTTTCCTCAGAATTGTTATCCGAAAGTGGATCCCTGCTTCAAATGATGTCGAGACTGAATTGCTTGAACTACGGCTGAGCTTACTGGTAGAGATGGAGAAAAGGAAGCAAGCAGAAGTCCCTTGATTACCACTCTTGCGTATTTATGAATCAGATGTACATTATTGACTTTGCTTAGACTCAACTTTGACCTTAAATATTTTTGTTTGTGCTATTTAATATTTGATGCATAATATATGAATGGATTGAGTTTTAAATGTATTTTTCATTGGTATAATTTTTATCAAGTATTATGTAACATAAACAAAATTATTTAAGGTCAAAGTTGACAAAGAAAGACTCAGAAAGTCAAAACTGGACAATAATTTTGGGACGGAGGTAGTACCTGATGTAATATATATGAATAAATTAAGTTTTAAATGTATTTTTATCAGGTATAATTTTTATCATATATTATATATAAAAAATTTAGGTCAAACGTAAAACGAAATAACTTTAAAATATCAAAGTGAACATTTAATTTGGGGTGGAGGTAGTATCTAGTAGGGGTGTGCAGGAAACCGAAAAACCGAAGAACCGAAACCTAAAAAGCCAAAACCGATTGAAAAACCAATGGTTCGGTTTTCAGATTTTCAAAAAACCAAACTTTTTAGTTCGGCTCGATTTTAGCATTAATAAAAACCAATATAACCCGACCCGATTTTTATAAACATGGAAAAAAAATAAGTTTTGATCGAAGCTAAGGGACGATGAATATGCTCCGCTTGATTAACTATATCATGTTGAGTAACTACTATTTATTTCATCTGCTTCTTGAATATGCCATTAAAAACACATAATAAGTTCTCTTTTAGGAGTTTTTTTTGTGTTTATTAGGTTTTTATCGTTCTTATTGTGTTACTTTATAACACATACACAATTTTTTAGGATTATATATGGTCATTTGTTTCTTAATGTCATTGTTGTGTTTTTGGTTTCTCATTATTTGGATTGTTTCTTTAAAGCTTTTTAGGGGTTGGTTTATGGTATATTCCAAATCGATTTTGTAAAAGCAAGCTCGATAAATCGTATAGAAACCGAAAAAACCGACAACCGAAAAGCCAAACCGACACGAAACCGAAACCGAATGGTTTCTAAAACTCAAAAACCGAAATTTTTCGGTTCGGTTTCGGTTTTACACAAAAACCGAACCATGCTCACCCCTAGTATCTAGTATCTAGGTACTAGGAGTTGATATTTTATGATATTGTCTAATTAAGTAGCTTATTATTAACCGGTCCATAGTGAAATAAATTGGTTGTAAAATTGGTAGGTTTTGGGCTGTCACCCAATTCTCTTCTCTTTCGCATGAAAGAAACCGCCCACAATCCCATTCCCCAGATCAAAGGGTTAACCACTACATATCTTCCAGTACTTAAACAACCTCCTTAACACCTAATTTTTAAAAAATAAATCAAAGCTAATTCTTCCTTTCTTTTTGGCAGATTCGTACTCTTAGGGGTATAATTAGGGTTTAAAGTTTGAAGCTTTTCAGTCAATTTTGTGAGGTATATATTCCATAATTTTTATTTTGTTAAACGCAATTAGTGATATTTGTTAATTATTGATTAGTTTGTTAAATGCAATTAGTGATATTTTTCAATTAGTGATTAATTAATTTCTTGTGTCGAATGATAAGGTTAATATTAACTGTTTGGGAGTTGGTTTGGAGCAACAAGCTAGTGTCTGTCAACTTCTACTTCTGATGTTCGTTATGATCCTGGCCATATATGTTCTAACTCTAATAGTTCTGCAAACTATTCTGTATGTGTGATGGCCATATTTCATTATTGTTATTGCGAACATGATTCATAGTCCCAGCCTACTTAGTTCATATGACATATGCCTGATTTTGTTCTCGATTAAAATATGTATCCATTCTGATACATCATAGTGACTTTATTATTATTTATGGGTGTGCAAATTTCCTGCTTGAATTTAACGATTATAGTTTAATAGCACCCAATATGTGAGAAATGATACTTGGGTGTTTATATGGCTGCCGGTTGTAAATAAAGAATAATAAGTATCGAAAAAAGTAAACTAAGTTTAATAGGTTAGAATGGTTTTATTTTAGCCGGGTCATATATAGATACCAAAATAATGTTTGGATACGAGTTTTGCATATGGTTATGTGACATTGAATAATGAATAACAAAGTCAAACAACTGGTTACCTTAATAACACGAGTTGTAGGAGGACTTATCATTTGAACTTGCTTGTAAGTACTTTAACTACTTTGAGGTTGCTGCGTGTTTTGTAAATTGTGAATATAACAGAAAAAACAAGGTTAATATTTGAGTATATAAGTAAAGTTACTTAATCATATGATACTTGGTTTAATATTAAAATTTATATGCTATTTGTAGTTTGTGAACCCTCTCTCTACTATATATTTGAAATACTAACAAAATTCTATGTTGTGTAGGCATGTGAGTTGATTATGGAATGGTTTGGAACAGAACAAATAGTAGCTAAAGGGAAAGTATATCTGAGTATATCTAATGTATGTATGTGTTGTTTCGGAATGGGAACTGTAGATACGGTTTGTTATGTGGAAATGGGTTTGAGATTGAGAATATTAAATGCAATTTGTTTCATTAAAAAGTATGCTTTTCTTTTTCTCTAAAATGAAGCACTAGATAATGTTTTCATTATGTCTGTCTAACTACAACAACAACTGTTGGTAATCCTATATGATGCTGGCTCATGATGCTAATAAGCTAATAATATAGTAGGTTATTTTAAAAATAAGTATAGTTAAAGAATAAATCGCCTGCATAATTTATGGTTAAAGCTTTTAGCTTCATTTAGTTAACTTGTCAGAGATAAAGCATAACCAAGACTGACCCATATATATAATGTTATGGTGTTATTATTGCAGACTGTGGAGAAAAGGCATGAGAAATGATGTTAAGGCTGAGATCACTAATGCAGTTCGATATCTAAACCAGATACTTTCAGAAGAAAATCAACTTAGATTTATCCATTGGGACTTCCACAAGTTTGCAAAGAGGTAGGCATGTTCATTTGGTTAAAGTAATGCTGCTCTTCTATGACTGACTTTTCTTTTGTATTTGATGCGTTTTAGTAAGTCTGCCAACATCTTGGGAGTTTTGGATGGTGTTGCCAGTGAAGCATTGGATTTGACAGGGTTCTATTACAGTGGAAAGCCACCTGTTGTTAAGAAAAATCCATCCAACTTAGTCGGACAAGCACTGCAAGGTATGATACTTGAATATAAATGTGTTTATGTGCCTGTTTTTAAATGATAGTGGAAGAAGTCTCTAGCTCACTATAAACAACCTCTGAATTACTGAGCTCGAGTATCAACTGATCTTTGTGTCTTGTTCCAAAATATACTAAGAATCCCTCTTAGTTTTTGCACTTCTCTTTGTTCTTTTTATTCTATTAGCATTTTCTTTCTTTTCCCTGCTTAGTATTGTTTCTCTTAAGGATGCATATTTCATTTTAGTGACTGGGGTGAGCACTGTTGGCTGCCTCGATTTGATCCAAAACCAAAACCAAACTAAAAGTTTAGGTTGATAGGATTTGTAAACTGATAGGTTATTTCATTTATCACCGAAATTCACTTTGGGTTTTGGCTCGGTTGTGGGTTTTAGATCTGCAATCTGGAGTGTGGGTTTTGATCCGTGACCCTTAGATAAATATGGATCTTTACAATTCTATTGTGTATGCATATGCATACAAAGAGTTATGTATACATAAGTCAGAAGATTATTAAGAAATATAATAACATGAGCAACGATCCACAATTTCAGATTGGAATTTTAAGAACTAAATGCATTGATTGCTTAGATCCTACAAACGATGCTCAATATGCGTACGGCTTAGCAGCCTTAGGTCACCAGCTCCATGCCATGGGTTTAATAGATAATCCCATGGTGGATCTTGATATTAGTATTGCTACTTCTCTAATGGACATCTACTTTCCTTATTCAGTTCATCTAGAGATGTCAACACGGGCGGGTTGGGTGGCTTGATGAATGGTTAAAATTAGAGTGGCAATTTTAACCCAGTTACCTATATTAATTGATTGAATTAAATGGATCAAATAAAAGTCTATTTTACAATGCATTCATCTTCACAAATTATTTGATTCGAAGATTAAGTTACTTGTTGCTATAAATATTTTGTTTCTAATCGCAGTTCCCACATATTTCTGTCTATGATTCTTCTAAAATTCTCAATAAAAGTTTTGCTGGTCAACCCAACACAACCCGTTTTGACTCACAATCAAAACGTGACATTTTTCAACCAAATCTGTTTTGAACCGTTAACAACCTGTCCATCTTGCCACCTTCAGTCAACATGGGTAATTTGTGGTAGGTGAAGAAATGGTCTGCTGGTTTAACCAAAACTCTATTTGTCTTGTGTTTTTTGTAAAAAACATCATAAATAGATACTCTGTCAAATATAATGATAAAATTGTTTTATTTCAATAATAATCAAGATTTTTTGGTGAAATGATTTACGGGGTCTATTGATTTTGTTTGACAACTTTTGATTGTTTCTTTATTTGCTGATTTTTTTTGTATCTAGTTGTTAAAGAAAATCTTGTAGACCCTACATGAATTTTATTTGACAACTGCAGGTGTTCCTAGGAAGGCAGGGAAAGTGGAAAGTTACAACGCAATCTAGTGAATGTTTGAAATCTATCAAGCGATATTACAATAATGCCAATACAGATGGGGAAAAACAAGATGCTATATATTTGTAATGTGCCATCTTATATCACTAATTAAGTTGCCGAATCTATCATCCATTAATTTCACTTTATATATATGATGATATGACACTAATTAAGTTGCTGAGTCAAATTAGCTATCGCGTTGTTCAGATTTTTGAAATACTTCCCGCCAAAGGATGGTAAACAAGCACTATGGGAACTAGATTCAGATTAGTATCTACATGTATCTGGTATAGGGGATGACCTCGTCCCGGAAGGCTAGTAGGTTTCAAATCCACTTATTTCAAACACGACAACGATTGGTAAAAAATAGATTTTTTTCTTTAAATATGACGGTGCATCTCTAGTATGTAATTACGACCCCTAATCTTATGTAATCTATTATTTTTCCTAGTCATAATCAGTCAAAAATCATTAGTTTTATTCAGCTATTTCACTGCAACAAGTAATGAGCATATCCATGTCAGCACTAGTATAATACGTAGTATTTAACTTGATGTCATCTGCATGCAAAATAAGCAAGTAACCGTAAATTTTATTTGAGCACCAGATGAGGTCCACGACTTTTCTAATCCCATGGGTTGCTCCTATTTGTTTTGTGGCCTGGGATGTTTTTGCTTTATTTTTTTCATAAAAACATCATGGCTCTTACATGGCCAAAGGTATTCAAAAGGTAATACTTTATATACAAAAAGCTTCAGGCTTGTTAATCCTTACTTTGTTACCGCTAGAAGTATCACATACATATTTCAAAAAACTATATTTGAATTTGTTGTGTTCCAAGAAGTATCTTGATAGCCTTCATGGAGATTTAAAAGAAGAATTAATGAAAGAAATGAAAGTCGAGCTTCAGGAAGAAATGAAGAATGAGCTCAAGGAAGAAATGCGCGAAGAGCTAAAAGAAGAAGTGCGTGAAGAGCTCAAGGAATAAATGCGTGCAAAAATTCAAGATATGCTTGTTGAGTATGGTATTAAGAGTCATGTTACCCACCAAACAAAAAACAAGGTAATGCAAGTGGTCGTACATCTTGAACATCAACCATTACACTTTGAAGAGCTTTAAATCTATTTAGGTCCTCTTAACTTTTATGTATATTAGATCTATTCACATCATTCACGCTTTTACTCAGGGAGTAATTTAACGGTTCATGATTATGGGGACTTAAAGGCAAAGCAGTTTACTTAGGCTATATTAGATTGAAATAGCATAACAGAAAATAATTGCATTTATGGTTTATGCATGTATCCCCAGCGGGGTTTATAAAAAACATTTGAAATATTGAAATGCGAGGCTATGAACTCACCTGAATAATTATAGGGAAATTGATAGCAAATGTATATGAAATGAAAGTAACGGATTCCTCACGGGCAACCTGGGGTAATATATTTCAAGTCTTAGTTTGATTGAATATGTAAGATTTGACATCGATGTTGGTTTTTGATAGAAAGATTATCATAACACCGTTCGGGCCATCATAATTCAGAAGCATTCAGTAAACGTTTGGGAGCTAGGCACTTTTTAAATCGTAAACCCAAACAAACTCAGTCAGAACGTAATAAATGATGAAACACCTTAACTATGATAGTTACTCCTAACTCAGTAACTGTAAGATTTTACATCGATGTTGGTTTTGATATTAAAATTATCATAACACCGTTCGGGCCATCATAATTCAGAAGTCATTCAGTAAACGTTTGAGGAGCTAGGGCACTTTAAATCGTAAACCCAACAACTCAGTCAGAACGTAATACCAAGATAAAACTCCTTAATATGAAGCTCCCTAGTATTGTGGTATGATATGAATCCGGGACATGATTTTTGAAAGCACATCGATGATGAATGATATAATAGTTATAACATAAGCAGTTTTAAGCATTTTATTCAATATCTGGAAATGTTAAGCACGTCAAGCGTTAATTAAAGTTATGTCTTGTAATGTTTTGAATGTGTTTTTATACTTTTTCAAAATGTTACATTTTAGACCCTTGAGTTTGAAAAGTGGCAGAATATACCCTTGGAGTTTGCACTTTTACGACTTTGGTCCCTCAAGTTTAAAAGATATACCAAGTAAACCTTGTACTTTAAAAAGTGACATAATAGACCCTTGTAGTTATAACTTTGATAAAATGACACTTTTAGTCCTTTTAGTTATAAGTTTCTGAAAGTTACGATATATACCCCTTGCATGGATAATTTTTACAAAACATGTCCAAATTGCCATGCAAGCTTATTTTAACATTTCAATAGACATTTATAAGTTATAATAATACTAATAATATGACGATTTCAACCACAACGAAGTTTAAAATTAACGATTCGGTTAAGCTAGGAAGCAAAATAGGTCATATTAGGGTTTTAAATGAAACGCGCGGGTTTTAAAAATCTCAAATTCTTTCATGACTTATCTAAGCACTTTATTTTTTAATGTTATTTAAGTTAATGGGAAAAGATATAACAATAGTTTTACAGCTTAGCTTATAGATTAAGCAAAAACATGAAATTAGGGTTTCGGGTGTACGGTTTTGGATCAAAAAGGTATAACACATAGGTTTTTGAGTTCAAAGCTTTATATTATGATTTTAGCATGATCATATGAACATTATAAGGGTATGAATACAGAATATAAGCTTAGAGAACCTGGTCTTGAGCTTATAGCTTAAATGGTCATGAAATCTGGACGTGTACAGTTTTAGCTTCGTACGCCTAGAATAACGACTCCGGGCTTCGTTTCTTGGTTTCTTTGCTTCCTTTAGTTATACTTAGCTTATTAAGACCGTCTTAGATCTATTAGAGTAAAGGATTACTTCTATTAAGTGGTTCAATAGAGGAGGAGTGGGGATGAAGAAAAAATGAAGGTGTTTAGGGTTCATTTATAAGGAGAATGAACCCTTAAAGGCCAAGGTAAAAGCTATGTGGATCTGGTAAGGAAGGACATGTGGGAAGTCTAGAGGGTGATGAGGAGGGGCTATAGGATGTGTTGTTTAAGCTAGAAAGTAGCCATGATGTGTTGGCTTGTTCCTTTGATGCCGTGGCTAAGAAAGGAAGAAACAAGAGACCATGTGCCAATTTTTATATCAAAAATGGACTAGATATTTGTGTGAGGTGCTTGTAAGCAGCTTAGGGATGAAGGATCTTAGTCATTGAGGTGCTTGTTTGCAATATAGAACTTTAAAATGGGTTAAAATGTGAAAAAGGGGTATACGGGTCCAATTAGGGCTCATAAGAGTTCGGATTGAGTTTTCTAGCTTGTAATTCGTGTACATTTGATTAATAATGATAGGTTACTGATCCTAAGACTTATATTAAGGATTATAATCAAAATTTGATAGGTGGTTTAGTTATAAAATGGTAGAAAATGAGTAAACGGGTCAAAAGTTCCAATTAGGCACAATTAGGGATTTTCTAAGATTTATATCTGTACATTGTTGTTAAAAGGTAGAAATAATGATGGAATGTGAATTATAATGTGTAAATTAGGTTATTATAACTTAATTGAGAGGTTGTTTGGGTTTACAATGGATAAAAATCAGAAACAGGCCATGATTTAGAAACTAAGCTCGGTTTTAAGGGTTAGGGTATTTGAATAGGGTTTTTGAGTGTAAAAATATGTATGAAAGTTTATTAATAGAATAATTAGGGTTTACACATTGTATATTGAGTGTAGTAAAAGCATGTACAACTATGTGGAGGTAGAAGAGATAAGAATGAAAACTGAGGTAAAACAGTTATTTTGGAGATCATAACTTAATGACTTTTATATTGAGCTTTTAATGACTTTACATTGATTTGAAAAGATTTTATAATTCAAATGAGATGTAATATTACTTGTACATATGCATAGTACTTGTGCATTCACTTTAATGTTTAACAACCCCTTCATTGAATTAGGGTATTAAAGGCAACGATAACGGTTTAAAAGCCTTTTGATATAAACGATGCGAATGGTACATTATAGGAATAATGTGCTTTGTAAAAATGAATTATGATATTGACATGATATATTATGATGAATGCTATGACATATAGAAGATAGGATTGCAAATGTAGGTTGCCTGAGCCCGTTAACAAAACTTTAGTAATGCAAGAAATGATGTACCATCGAGATATTGGCAAAGTAAGTAATTAATAAAGCACAAAAAAATTTCCTGAAAACAGTTGAGTTCATATATAATTGAATAATTTACAACATCAACTTAAATAGATGGATATTTACATTTATGAAAATTGCGGGTTGTTATATTCTTTCTTTTCACCCTTTATCCATACTTTTCTTTTTCATTCTTCAACCCCTTCAATGTTATTCTAACGCGTCCTCATTATCACCATGTTGGGTTTGATGCCGGTGATAACCTCATGTTCAATGTTAAACCAACGCGTCCTCATTATCACCTTGTTGGGTTTGTTCCGGTGATAACTCATGCCTTGGATAACATTCTTCCCGTTCTTACTTTACTCCTATTTTCAGTCATACCTAAGGACTTGTATTCTATGTAATGGTGTGTCCTGGGTAGATCCCTCTGGTTCTGGCTGGATCATGGAACAAAATTCCTAACCTTAACCGCCTTATAACACCATAAGAAACAACAGTTGGTCGGTCTTTGTTACACATTAAGAGTTTTGTGTATCACCAAAAAGCTCCCCTACACATATGCATCACATTATGAAAGAGTTTTGTACATTCGAGATCGAGAACGCATTTATAATTAAGAGATCTTATCCATTATTAAGCAGTATTGATCACATTTTAATTCACTATTCTCCCCCTCAAAAATTGCATATGTGGTGACAATTTTTGACTTATCAAGTGAATTAAAATACAATTTAATGTACGTTGATCCACTTTTAGTCTAACGAAACCATGGGAGAATAGGTATGAATGCTAGAGGAACTAATGTCAAAATTTATACTCCCCCTCAATAAAAGATTAGAGTGAAAACTTAGAGTGAGAGTTTGTTGAGCAGACAATTTGAAAGATTTTGAAATTTCTTTCTGAAAATATGTTGAAAATTGTGCTCAACAAAAAATGATTTTAGATTTATCTTATTAGTTATCATTTCCTTTGTGCTTCTCTTGAGCATTCAAAACTTTGAATGTTTATATTACTAGGCTTAAGACTGGTGTGAACTTTTCGTTGTTTAGGAATAATGTGCATAAATGAACATTTTTCTTTCTTTGAAGTCCGAGTCCTAAGCTGACATTTACATAAAAGTCATAGATAAAAATTTGAAGAGACATGTTTTGAAAGCATTTGAAACTCTAGCTCGAACTTCATTTATTCACTCGTGTTAATATTAATCAACATTTCTAGGTGCACAAATGTTATCGATTGATGAGAGACATGTCGGAGAAGAATATTTTTGGTATTTTTTTTGAAATTTTTTTAATTTTATATTTTTCTTTTATAGGTTTTATATTTTTGTATTTTTCTTTTCTGATAAATATATACAATTGTGTAATGTTTTAGACA
>BQNB010126580.1:0-17168 GCA_026074375.1 Tanacetum coccineum | reverse complement strand
AAAGACAATGTTTTTATATTTTTGATTTTTTTTTTAGTTTTTAAATGATAATTATACTAAAAAGAAAATGAAAATATTTTTGTAAGTGTGTTCCCAAACCTCGCATGTGCAAAACTCTTTCATAATATGGTGCATATGTGTAGGGGAGCTTTTTGGTAACTCTAGAAACACTCAATGTGTCTTAAATGATTTCTCAGACACGTTGATTGATTTTTTTATCAAATGGTTTTATGGATCTTCATGGCAATACCCCAAAGACCGACCAACTGTTGTTTCTCAAGGAGTTATAAGGCGGTTAAGGTTAGGTATATTCGTTCCATGATCCAGCCAGAACCGGAGGGATCTACCCAGGAACACTCCATTAGATAGAGTAGAAGTCCTAGGTATGATTGAAAAAAGGAGTAAAGTGAGAATAAGGGAATAGTGCCGACTGAGATGGAGCTAGTGCTGGAACAAACCCAACAAGGTACTAGTCATGAAGTCTCGGTAAGCACTGAAGGGGTTGAAGAATGAAAAAGAATTGTAAGGATAAAGGGTGAAAAGAAAGAAGCCCTCCATACAACCCTAGGCAGAAACCGGGTCAATACATAATCTATCGGTAATCACAAAGATGATTCTGATATTGAAGACTGACATCATGGACCCAGTGATGCAATGCACAACCCTCCCTAGCCACTCAGAATCTCTCAAAAGATTTTTGTTTCATTTCTCACGGAGATCAACACGTTTCTATCGGCTTTCTCATTCCGAGATCGTTGATATTGAAAAGGTGGCAGTCCGCTCCAGCCTCCGATTACCAAATAACAAATGTGCACTTATAGAGTCTAGAGCCAACGAGATCCATCAAAAATCTCACTAGGACACAAATTCCAATATACAAAATGTCGTACATCATTATACAACATTTGGTATCAATAAGTCCTACGCATTATCCTTGTGATAATTGCCAGAACATCAGAGTGATACTCTTTAGTATTTACAGTGACGATGGAAATCCTTCTTGAGCTAACATCAAACAAGCTCTTGGTAGGTGACTTGCGAGATTCTAAATGAATCAAGCTTGTGTCAACTGGATATCAATTTTGGTCCAGTATATGAATTGACGACTCAATAAAAAAGATAGTAACTATCTGATTCACTTTTACCGTGTTGTCTGCTTTGAGATGTTCCGGTAAGGAGAACAATCAAGTACAGTGAATCTAATGCAATCGCGTTAGAGGATCTAATACTTTGAGCTGGAAACCCTATCAAGGAGGTTCTTCTAAATTGAACCTACGTGTATTGCAACCGAATTCGACAGTGACAAAGATACTTTTGTCCATATATGATTATCACTAACCTATACTTCAGGTTTTCCCGACGGTAGCAGCTTCTAGTCTATGTCGAGTCAAGATTCAAAACCTCATGCTCAGTCGACAAAGATATATACATGATGAAAGCTCAAGCACGCGTATTAAAGTCTTCCGCAATCTCTGATGTACAAGCACTTCCTCAAAAGAACATTTTTGACAAGATTTTTGGACAATAACAAAGACATATCTTACAAGTGGATCAAGTACTACTCCTTCCATTATGTGGTACAAGTAATCATGTTAAAGAAAATGTTGAGGGAGATTGTTAGCAAGCTTTCAAGACCTTGAGCATGAGGGTGGAGACACAAGATCGCAAGGCTATTCAAGGATAAAGATTCATAGATCTCAGTAGTCAAGAAAAACAAGGCCAAAGACCACGATATCAGTATTTTGTCAAAGAATATCAAGTTAAAGATCAAGATCCAAGATCACAAGCATGCAAAAGGATCTTCAAAAGAATTTCCAAGAACACAAGGCTCCAAGAATCAAGACATCACAATAAGTGATCCACAATTCAATGACCACCCCTTAGGGGAGATTGTTAGCCGTGTTTTTAGTGAAGTGATGGTCATTATCAATCCTGGGCCTTATATAAGTAAAACGTAGTTTACGGGAATTTATTTAAGCTAATCGGGCCTAGTTGTCGGGCTTAAGCCCATTTGTAATAGGTCCGGCCCAAAGTCAAGCCCAACAACCCAAGAAGGGTTTTATCTCTTGTAACTATATAAAGCCCTCTCCAAGTGTGGAGAGGGTGTTGCTTCTCATTTCTTTCTAGTGCAAGTAACCATTTTTTTTCTCTCTTTGTTTCTCTCTCTAAAATCTTTTCTCTTATTTTTGTGTTTAAGGTGATGAAATGATAGCATCCAACACACACATCCTCTCCCTTAAGTGTGTGTGCGTCCGACCTAAGCCACCAAACAAAACACATAAATTTTACAACTTTGATCAAGAACGAGATACTACGGGTTGATACGAGTATTTGGGTATTCATTTAAACAACGTCTGGGTTATCCGGTTCGTGTCAAAATCTACATTTTTAAAGATTTTCTTATAAGTTTTCAAAATTAAATTCTGTTTGTCCTTTTGTGTTTATCTTGATGCATAGATGTTAGTTGTACAAGTTAATCGTTGTGAAAATCGATTTTTGGAAACGAAACGAATAAAAAGATTGTGTTTGGTTCGTCGAATATAAAAAGGAAAAAGGGGATTTTTGTAGTTTTGATGTTGTGGTCATGATGGTTGAATAATATATGTTGCTAGATAGCTTATTTTTGATAGTAGCTTGTATAGCTTATTCAGGCTTTTTTTAAGCTATTTCTTGGCTTATTTTAGGCTTAAATGCCACGTCACCTTCCCAAAATCACTAGGAAAGTGATTTTGACTATTTTTGTGTTATGGCGTATATTTGTGGACTATTTTTTAGGCTTATGGTAGTGACCAAATGCGATACGTAGCTTATTAGCTTATTTTCAAGCTTAATATACGTATTTTGGAGCTTATGGACTCACGGCCCAATAAGTCTATTTAAGTCGTGGCTTAATGGGAGGGCTTATTGTGGTCCGGATTATTTTCTACTTATTAGTATAAGCTTATGTATGTAAATGGACTTTTGTTTTGGACTTGGATCGTAATTTGGACTTATAAATATCTTAATGGAACCTTATTGGGCCTTAAATCCGAATAAGCGATATTTAGTCGATATGAGAGTTTTGACGGACTTTTAAAAGTGTAAAATGTTATTACGAAGTGAAATTGAATGATAATTATGTAAAATGATATAATAAACGTTAAAGATTGAGATTTTAGAAATATTGTCGAAGAAATTGTGCGAATTTAAAGAAAAGTGTTGAAAATAAGGTTTGAAACCTTGGAAAACGTTGTGTGAGTGTACGGGTCATGTCAAAATTTCGTAAAAAGTTTATACATAGAAATATTACCTGAAAACATGATTTTGAATTTTGATTAATAAAATATTATTTAATTATTTTATTTATTTAAAACTTCCAGTAAAAAAAGACGAAAAAAAAATTTTTTCTCAAAACGTCTCGAAAATGTTTACCTAAATAAACGTTTCATTTCACCCTAATATGATTATTTTCACGGTGACTAAGGTTACCGAATGGACTTACCGAGATATATTTATAATTATTAATTATAAATATTTACGTATATTACTTATCTATTTCTCTAAAATAGTATAAATGTAAGATTATGAGTAATGATATTGAGATATGATTGATGGGATATGTCGTCAACCCATCACACCAACTAATTGCTTATGAGATAATTGTTACAGCGTCTAAACTCTATGCATCAAACGTGAAGACTGTTTTAGAAATGGAAGAAATAGAATTGAAGACAAAAACTTGACTAGTCGTGTGCGGGCTTCGTTGCATTTGCTTGTATGATTAAAATTTGGTTGCTAAAGACTTGCTTGAGGTGAGTTCTCGTAGCCCCACCTTTTTACTGTTTTTCCATTGGGGGAAAATGATACTCAAATGTGTTTTGAAATGTTTTGAATTGAACTGTACGAAATGTGGTTTTGTTTTTGGGACAAGATATGTGCTTATGACTGCTATGTGAATATTATATGTTGCATGATTGTTTAGATCGGATGGGTACGCCTACCTAGTATTTGTGTGATTATTAGAGTGGATAGGTACGCCTACACTAGTTTGTGTGTGGTCCTGCCTAATTTTTGTGCGCCAACTAGTAGGCCCTTTAGGTGCGTAAGTGACATATGATGATTGATTAGCGGTGATGCTATGGTTTGTTTACATATATTCACTGTCAAAATAGAGCACTGATGTCCCACGTTTGAAATATTGGGCACAACTTTTGGGTTTAAAGCTCAAACCACGAGCTCACCAACATTTATTGTTGACATTTTCGAGAATCCTATTCAGTGAAGTTGAAAAAGGAATAAGTTGATGATTTAATGTGTTTAACATACCTTAGAAGTATCCCGATTGGATTATTGTGTGAAGTCTTTTGCTTGTTTATTTATTTGGATTTTAGTGTGTTTTGGAATAATTTGGTTTAAGTTTGGATTTGACCCCTGTGTGGGCGTTTTAGGATAAATGTAAAGAAAGTGGAAATTAATAGTGATTTGGGACATCACTCGAGGTTGTCCTAGGTTGATGGTCTTTATAACACTTGAAGTTTATGCATTGTAGTTTTCTCTATTTTGTATCTTGTGTTATGATTGATCATTATGTTACATTCCCGAGTTTCTGCCATTGTCGGGGTGTGACAGATTGGTAATCAGAGCCAAGGTTATAAAGAACTAGGTGGATTGGCCTAGACTATAACCTAAGATCCATCATTTAGTTGTGTATAGGATCTATGTGCATGGTGTTCCGCTTTTGTTTGCTTTCGCGTGTTCGCGGTTTGGTGCTTTAGTTATGTCAGTCATTGAATTGTGTGAGCTCAATATTGAGTATAACTAGGAAAGGATGTGAATATAAGTACAGTGGCTAACGTAGTTATAAGCGTATCACAACTCACTCATACTTAGTAATGTTGTTCACACAAATCGATGTTGACACCGTAAAGTGGTATTATGTGTATATCTGTATATATAGTAAGATATTCTATATATATGTGAGTCTTCTTGCCTACCTAACGTTGCCCATGTTCTCCCTCGTATAGATAATGCCGCCAAGGATGAGGACCTGAAGTGCTGGCTGGCCTATTGCCGAATCATTAAGAAGGGGAATGGGTGTACGGGTTGGTAGAGATGGGAGGGGTAGAAGACATAGGGAAGGTAATGATGAGCGTGTTGATGATTTGAATGGTCAAGGAAATAACCTGGGTTTGAGAGCTAATGGGGGTGTAGAGGGAGTCAATGGGAATGTAGATGGAGTCAATGAGGGTATAGGAGGAGCACCTGACTTCTCGACGATCATTTCCCAGCAATTGCAGAACCTCTTACCCGCAATGCTAGCTCAGGTTGGTAACCAAGGAAATGTTGGAAATCAAAATGGTAATGTGGTTAATGAGAACGTTCAGGAGAACATTAGGAATGTAATAGTAAATGGCAACCAGGTAGGTTGTTCATATAAGGAGTTCTTAGCTTGTTACCCTAAGGAATATGATGGTAAGGGAGGTGTTGTAGTTCTTACTCGATGGATTAAGAAAATGGAGTTTGTGCATGATATGGGTGGTTGTAGTATTGACCAAAAAGTGAAATACACTGCTGGTTCATTTGTGGGTAAGGCTTTAACCTGGTGGAACTCTCAGATCCGCATGCAAAGGCCGGGAAGGTATGTTGTTTCGTATGGCCAAGGAATGACGGGGGTTAGTTAAGGGTAGGGTATGTCGAACCGATCCTGACTTATGATTTTTTGACATGCAGAATTGCCGTCGTGGTTTGGTTTTTAATTTTTGTTATATTGTTACCACTATCTCCATCGCCCAACAAATGGACACATCGAGAGGACACCAGTCCCATGATAGGGCAGGCCCTAAGGGGGCTGCCTTAGTACATCATCGTTGGAAACAGCATAGTAAGTCATAGTGTATGTATCTACACGTTTGGTAATCCAGAGATATAGGATGAATGAGATGTATGTTATGGCCCATAACTCCACATATGCCGTGGGATGGTGGCAGCAACGGAGCCAAAGACTATACAAAAGGTTATGCAGATTCTATTGGCCTGGACCGATGAGGCTGCTAGGAATGGATTAATCAAGAAGGTTGAGAAAAAGTAAAATGTGGGGGAACCTAGCAAGGATAAGAATGGTAGGGACGATAATAAGAGGACTAAGACTGGAAATTCTTTTGCTTCTACCGTAAACCCTGTAAGAAGAGAGAATATGGGTGCTTGGCCCAAGTGTACCACCTGCAACTCCTACCATGCACCCGGAGGGCCTTGTTGCACTTTCTTCAACTCTAATCGCCTAGGTCATTTGGCAAAGGATTGTAGAGGCGTGCCGAGGAATGTGAATCCTGTCAATGCTAGAAACCCAACTGTTAGGGCATGTTATGAGTGTGGTAGTATCGACCATGTCAGGTCAGCTTGTCCTAGATTGCATAGGGCATAAGGACCGGAAGGAAATCATCCAAACCAAGTTGCTACTAATAACGGGGGTCAGGGTCGTTGAAACCAAGGGAACCAGGCTAGGGGTAGGGCATTCATGTTGGGAGCAGAGGAAGCTCGCCAGGATCCGAACATTATGACAGGTATGTTTACTTTGAACAATCATTTTGCCACTACCTTATTTGACTCTGGTGCCGATTATAGTTTTGTTTCCACTACTTTCATACCTCTGGTAGGCTTAGAGCCCAGCAAATTAGGTTTCAAATATGAGATTGAGATAGCTAGCGGGTAGCTAGTAGAGATTGATAAGGTTATTAAGGGTTGCAAACTAGAAATCGAGGGTCATGTCTTTGACATCGACTTGATACCTTTTAGGCATGGGAGTTTTGATGTGATTATAGGTATGGACTGGTTGTCTAATTATAAGGCTGAAATAATTTGTCATGAGAAAGTAGTGAGGATACCACTACCGAATGGCAAGGTGCTTAGCGTATTAAGTGAGAGACCGGAAGAGAAAGCAAGATTTTTGATGGGTGCTAAGGCTGGTGATAAGAAACAAGAAGAGATCGTTGTGGTTAGAGATTTTCATGAGGTGTTTCTGGATGATTTATCTGGATTACCACCTCTCCGGGAAATTGAGTTCTGGATTGAGTTAACCCCTGGAGCAACGCTGGTAGCAAATTCTCCTTATCGTTTGGCACCTTCTGAATTGGAGGAGTTGTCGAGATAACTCAAAGAACTCCAAGACAAAGGTTTCATTCGACCAAGTTCGTCCCCTTGGGGAGTGCCGGTGCTGTTCGTTAAGAAAAAGGATGGTTCTTTTAGGATGTGCATTGATTATAGAGAATTGAACAAGTTGACTGTTAAGAATCGTTATCTGCTTCCTAGGATTGATGATCTATTTGATAAACTGCAAGGGTCGCAGTTTTTCTTAAAGAAAGATCTTAGGTCTGGATACCATCAGCTAAGAGTACATGATGACATTCCAAAGACTGCGTTTAGAACTCGTTATGGACATTTCGAGTTCACAGTAATGCCCTTTGGTCTGACTAACGCGCCAGCGGTATTTATGGATTTGATGAATAGAGTTTGTAGGCCTTATCTTGATAAGTTTGTGATAGTGTTTATAGACGATATCTTAATCTAGTCTAAGAGTCAAGCGGAGCATGTAGAACACTTAAGGTTAGTCTTGGGACTGCTCAAAAAGGAGAAATTGTATGCTAAGTTTTCTAAGTGTGAATTCTGGCTAAGAGAAGTGCAGTTTCTTGGGCACGTGATAAATGGTAATGAGATTCATGTATAGTAAGATTGAAGCTGTTAAGAATTGGAAAGCCTCTAGAACTCCGACTGAGGTTCATTCGTTCTTAGGATTGGCTGTGTATTACCGTAGGTTCATTAAGAACTTTTCTAAGATAGCTAAGTCTCTTACTATCTTGACTCAGAAGTGTAAGACATTTGATTGGGATGAGGAACATGAATTAGCATATCAAACCGTGAACGATAAGTTATGTAATGCACGTGTTCTATCTCTCCCCAATGGACCGAAAGACTTTGTGGTATATTGTGATGCGTCTGGAATAGTAACCCCTTTTAGGCTGTGTGGATAAAGCAAAGAGGTAAAGTGATAGCCTATGGCGTCAAAGGCAAGTTGAAAAATCCATGAAATAATTATACTACCCATGATTTGGAATTAGGTGCGGTCGTGTTTGCACTAAGACCGGAGACATAAACTAGTGATGAGACAAATAGTACGATCACTACGGATCAAAGAGTATTCAGACAAAACTAAAGACCGCCCTCTAATCCATCGCGACATGCGACGTCTTGAAGACTAGTAAAAAATTACAACAGACCGATATCCCAACCTGTCAACCACCCCTTGACCGTCGCAAGAGGAGGCAGATGCCCACCGACTGGGCCGTCCCGTATACCTCCACTCGTCTCCTTAACTCGTGCACATCCACACCCCCACAACTCGGACGCGACAAACCTTGCACTTTCAACATGGCGCACCTCCTGTGCGGTCAGAAGCATCGAAAGCCGGCAAGCCCGCCCTTAAAAATGTTCAGCTCATCATCGCCCAGCGCGCTATCATTTTTCCAAATATACCACCCATGTCCACTCCACATGTACCCAAAGCCGTTGATCTTATCTACCCCGACCAAAATGTTCATACCGGCCACACCGACCAATGATCCACAGTTCCACCCAGTGCGCAGCACCGCCCAGACAACAGCAAATCGCTGCACGTATAATGTGTTGCCCAGGACTAACACCCGGTCCCTAGCAGCTACAGTACAGTACGTGTATTGACTTGTCTAAGGATAAGGAAAAGCTCCAAGGCCCTCAGGCATGGCACCATCAACCTGAGATCCCTGAATGGAAATGGGACGGAATATGCTATGGAATAAGTGACACGATTCCTAGGACTAGAAGTGGGCATGACACAGTAATGGGTATCATTGGGACTCGATTGACTAAGTCTGCTCATTTATACTACCTAAAGTGAGAGAGAAAAAAGATGGAAAGAATTGCTAGATTGATATTTAAAGGAGATTAGTAGCAAGACATGGTATGCCGAACTCGATTATAACCCAAACGGATAGTCGTGTTCACATCAAGGTTATGGCAGTCAACTGCAAGCGACATTAGGAACTCATTTAGCATAAGTACGGCTTAACACCCTCAAACTGATGGTCAAAGAGAGGCTACAATTCAAGACAATAATAGACATGCTTAAAGCGTACGTTCTAGAGTTTGGAGGAAGTTGGGATGTTCATCTTTTGTTGGTTGAGTTTTCGTATAACAATAGTTCTCATTCTAGTGTGAGATGTGCTCCGTTTGAAGCATTGTATGGTAGAAAGTGCCGTTCGCCAATTATGTGGGCTAAAGTAGGAGTAGGTCAGTTGATAGGACCTAGGTCAGTGCAAGAGACTACCGAGAAGATCTCGCAGATTAAGGATACACTTAAGGCTGCGCGTGATCGTCAAAAAAGTTATGCTGATAAAAGGAGGAAGCCTCTAGAGTTTAGTGTGGGTGATTTTGTCTTGCTCAAAGTGTCACCTTAGAAAGGTGTGGTATGCTTTGGGATGAAAGGGAAATTAGCAACTAGATTTATTAGACCGTTTGAGATTATTGAGAAAGTAGGCCCCGTGGCCTATCGATTAGATTTGCCTGAGGAATTGAATGGTGTTCATGACACGTTCCAAAATATCATGACACGTTTGGCTGATCCAACACTACAAGTGCCTTTGGATGAGATTCGAATTAATGCTATGTTGAATTTTGTGGAAGAACCTGTGGAAATTTTGGAAAGATAGATTAAGAAGCTGAAGCGTAGTAGGATTGCCATCGTCAAGGTTCGGTGGAATTCAAAACGTGGCACTGAATTCACGTAGGAACGTGAAGATCAGATGAAATTGAAGTACCCGCATTTGTTTAGTGATGTTAGTAGTTTAATTTTGGGGACAAAATTCTTTTAAGGGGGTAGAATGTAACCTTTGCCCTTTTTGTTTTCTGAATATTTTATTTATAGTCCTTTGACTATTTGACTTTTGTCAGTTTATTCAGATTTTTGTTACCGTTTACGATGGTGAATATTGGTTGAGAATTATGGTGATTTATGGTTTATTGTGATTAATAATCCCTTTTGGAAGGTATTATTGTGTTATGTGTATTCTGGGTGGTTTGCCCCGTGAATTTTGAAAAATGCCAAAAAACGAGTCTGACACGTACGTTAATGTCCAAATGAGTTTTGAAGAGTTTAAAGTGTAAATATGTCGTGTAAATACTCTAAGTTGATGGAAAAGTATTTTTAAGGTGAATAAAAATGCTAATTAACTTTGGGGTAAATTTTACGGTTGAGTTTTACGAGTATTTAAGTGATCCCGACACGAAAAGAAAGACCCGAAACCCTTCCTTGGATCCTTGACTTAGACGTGTAAACCAAGGGGACAAGGAGGCAAGATTTTAGCTAACCTTTTCCTAAGGTTGTACATAAGATGCTTCCATTCCCCATTATTTCCATAATCCTTATCATTTCAAAAAACAAAAAAGCACGCATCCTCTCCCTTGAGTGTATGTGTGCTTCCGACCTAAGCCACCAACAAAAACACATAAATTTTCCAACTTTGATCAAGAACGAGATACTACGGGTTGATACGAGTATTTGGGTATTCATTTAAACAACGTTTGGGTTGTCCGGTTCTTGTCGAAATCTACATTTTTAAATATTTTCTTGTAAGTTTTCAAATTTAAATTTCTTTTGTCCTTTTGGGTTTATCTTGATGCATAGATGTTAGTTGTACTAGTTGATCGTCGTGAAAATTGATTTTTGGAAACGAAACGAATAAAAAGGCTGCGTTTGGTTCGTCGAATATAAAAAGGAAAAAGGGGATTTTTGTAGTTTTGATGTTGTGGTCGTGATGGTTGAATAATATATGTTGCTAGATAGCTTATTTTTAATAGTAGCTTGTATAGCTTATTCGGGCTTATTTTTAATCTATTTCTTGGCTTATTTTGGGCTTAAATGCCACGTCACCTTCTCAAAATCACTAGGAAGGTAATTTTGACTATTTTTGTGTTATGGCGTATGTTTGTGGACTATTTTTTAGGCTTATGGTACTGACCAAATGCGATACGTAGCATATTAGCTTATTTTCAAGCTTAATATACGTATTTTGGAGCTTCTAGACTAACGGCCTAATAAGTCTATTTAAGTCGTGGCTTAATGGGAGGGCTTATTGTGGTCCGGATTATTTTCTACTAATTAGTATAAGCTTATGTATGTAAATAGACCTTGGTTTTGGACTTGGATCGTAATTTGGACTTATAAATATCTTAATGGACCCTTATTGGGCCTTAAAGCCCAATAAGCGATATTTAGTCGTTATGAGAGTTTTGACGGACTTTTGAAATTGAAAATGTATTTACGAAGTGATATTGAATGATATTTTTGGAAAAACGTTATAGTAAATGTTAAAGATTGAGATTTTGGAATTTTGTCGAAAAGTGTCGAATTTATGAAAAGTGTTGAAAATAAGGTTTGAAACCTTGAGAACAATTTGTGGAGCTCCGGTCATTCAAAATTTTGGTAAAAAGTTATACACTAGAGATTTTTGAATTACCTAAAAACATGATTTTGAATTTTGAATAATAAAATATTATTTAATTATTTTATTTATTTAATAAATTCACTAAAAGACGAAAAATACAATTTTTCTCGAAACTTCTCGAATATGTTTACTATGAGTAAACGTTTCATTTTCAACTCTAATATGATTATTTTCACGATGACTAAGGTTACCGAATGGACTTACCGAGATATATTTATAATTATTAATTATAAATATTTACGTATATTACTTATCTATTTCTCTAAAATAGTATAAGTATGTATTATTGAGTAATGGGATTGATATGATTGTTGGGATATGTCGTCAACCATCACACCACTAAATTGTTATGAGTAATTGTACAACGCGTCTAAACTCTATGCATCAAACGTGAAGATTGTTTTGGAAATGGATGATTAAATTGGGACATTAACTGGACTAGGTCGTGTGCGGGCGTCGTTGCATTTGCTTGTGTGATTGAGATTTGGTTGCTAAAGACTTGCTTGAGGTGAGTTCTCGTAGCCCCATTTTTATTGTTTTTCCGTTGGGGGAAAATGATACTCAAATGTGATATAAAATGTTTATGATATTGAACTGTTCGAAACGTGGATTTATTTTTGTGGACAAGATATGTGCTTAATGACTGTCTATGTTTAAATAATGTGATCGCAAATTGGATTGTATCTGATAGGTACCAACCCAGTATTTGTGTGTGAATTATTAGAGCGAATGGTTACTCCTACCCTAGTTTTGTGTGTGTTCCTTGCCCTAATATTTTAGTGCTCCACTGGTAGGGCCCTTTAGGTTCTTAAGTACATATATGATTGATTAGCAGTAGATGCTATGGTTGTTTCAAATATTCACTGTGTCATATAGCATTATGTCGCACTGTTATAAAATATTGGCAATCATTTTGGTTTACGGTCAAACCTATGGCACACCAACATTATTTGTTGATGTTTGCCGATATCATTTCCAGGTGAAGTGAAAGGAGGAGATAAGTTGATGATTTAGTGGTATAGAACATAGAATTATCCTACGGTGGATTTTGCCATGTGAAGTCATGCCTGTATATTTTATTAGCTGGTTAAAGTGATTGGAAGTATTTGGAGGGGTTGAAGATATGGAATTGGACCGCCAGGAAAGGCGTTAGTAGAAAATTGAAAATGAGATAGAGATTATAATCGTGATTAGGACATCACTCAAGGTTATATCGATGGGTTGATGGTCTACGTACTACCATTATTGCCAGAATTTGTTCCTAGTGGTGGTGGGATAAGTGGTATAGTTCTAGACATGATTGAATCTTGATTTGTTTGAAACAAAGAACAGTTTCTAAAAGTTTTATAAATCAAACTGCTCTGATACCAATTGAAAGTCCCAATTCACATGTCTATATAGAATATAAACACTCATCATATGTAAATAACACAAGTAATAACTTTTCAATCTTGTAATGCTTTATTGATAAGAATCAAAATATTACAATGTGCTATGGATCGCACAAGTTGAATGACAATGTGAGATTACCCTTTGAACAAGTAAACTTGATGATGTATCAAGTTTACAAGCGAACTTATATAGGCCAGCTGATAGGATCAGAGGACTACCTTGTAAGTTTGACAAAGGATTAAATGCATATAATAAATACAACAATAAAAGCGATAGCATTTACTCCTTACAATAATCTCTATTTATACTAATACGAGGTTGCATCTTTAGTAGGGGTAGTTGCAACGTGTCAAGAATTCTGTGGAGGACGTACGAGGTATTTAATGCATGTCCATTCTTGGAAACTACCCGCCCATACTTTAGTGAACAGTTCTGCCAACTGTTCACTACTTTTACCAACTTCGTACTTGGTACATGCTTTAATTCAAATATCCTTTTGTCCCGCCATAACATATTATTGAGTTTCCCGCCTAACTCAGTCTTAAAGAAAAGCTTAAGTTCAGCTTGTTCTTCTTTAAAGGGTAACAGGATAGTCAGAGTATTACCACCTTTTACTGTCCTTAACCACGGTATTCTTCTACTATAACGAAGCTTGATATCCATCCAGCGAGTATGTCTTGACTGTAATTCTTTGAATTCCTTGATGATGTAAGTGACTAGAATACGTTCTGAGGTTGCTCGTTGAGGTTTATTGTCAGAGAGTACTTAATTGTTCGTGATGCTTTTGCAACTCATAAAGAGTCTTTGATACCGCTGAGTCTTCTACTCAGCAGATCTTCAATAATTAGCCTAATTTTTGTTTAAATCTAGGCAAGAATCATTGGGGTTTGAATTGGCCCAACAATCTCCCCTTATTTGAATATAAATTATGCTAAGTAAAAAAATTATAGTAAGTGAGACACAACTTCTTCTTATACATAATTTAACAAGGTAAAGACAAAAATAACTTCATTTATTCATTCATTACATATGTTGGCCCAAGCTATCAAAGTTATGTTTTACAACTTTCCTAGCCTCAATAACATCATTTTTAGCCTCTATTATCAACTCTAATTTTGCAAACATTTCTTCTACCTCTAGAGAGCCCCTCTGAATGGCATTTTGAAGTCTGATTAGCTGAGTAGTAGTGGCCAGGTGGAACTCCTCTTCTCTTTGAAAAACCAAGTCAAAATTACCATTGTCAGAAGAGATCTCGATTCAGGTTCCTAATGACTGGTCCTTAGTACATTCTACTGAGGAGAATAATTCCTTTGCATTCCTTAAACCACAATTTTATCTTTTACAAGACTTCTGGATGATTTTGAGCTTTCTTTTTGTTTTTTTTAGCTGGGAAAGACCAATGGTGTTAGCTCAGATGGTGGAGGAATGCCTAGTTTCTCAGCTTGAGTCTTGATCCACTCAAACTTGGCCTTGAGGTTTTTGAGCAGTAGATCATTAGACTTGCTTTTAACCTTGGATGCCAGAGCATGAATTTCAATCCACTCACTAAATCCCAGTTTCTTTAACACAAATTTTTCATAAAATGTGAGACTTAGTGGTTGTTTATTTCTTTCAATTCTCATCGTTGCATCTTTGGTGGCATTGTTGATTTTGTAGCTGATCTTTGTAATTGGAAGTTTGTCAGCCCTGAATGTGATGTAGTGATTGTACCTTTCAAGCATCCTTTTTCTCTTGGCCTCATACTCAGCTAACTTCTGTGCTTAAGCTTGAATTGCAGCTGGACCATCTTCTTCAGCTTCTTCTTTGTTTTTTGTTGTTTAGCTTTTAGATCATCTAACCTCTTTATCTCAGTCAATAAGTTGAGCTCTTCGGTGTAATCTTATTTTAGAGATCTTGACTTGATGTAGGTTTAGCATCTTGATGTTCTAATCTCCTAGTTTATTAGTGGCCTTAATTTGTTTCATTGGTTCTTCTTTCGTAGCTATGACTTTCCCTTTGTTATCGTCACTAGGAGGAGTTAGAGAGTATTCCGATGAGGTAGTCTGAAATAGGTTGTCTATAAACAGTATTAGAGAAATGTTTTGCGGCAAGACAGTGTTTACAGGTTCTGGTGAAGAGGTGATTGGTTTTGATATAAAAAACTTTAGTCTTTTGAATGAAGGTTCTTCCTCTAAAACAATGTCTTTTGATGGACAAGCAATCAAAGCAGATATAAATGGGGAATTTGTTAAGTTGACAGAGGTGCTTCAGATGATTGCTCATCCTAAGCCTCAGCCTTAGGTTCTTCAGAACTTGTGGTGTTAATTGGCTGAGCCCCCCTTCAGTATTTGCCTTAGCATCTTCAGTAGCCTTAGCCTTAGCTTCTTTCACAGCCTTAGCCTTTGCCTCTTCAGCCAGTTCTAAATATATGTTTCCTCAGCGATTATTTCTCCTTAGCCTTGCCTCTTATTAGCATTGGCTGCGTTAGAAGGAGACATATCCTTATCAAATTTATTAGCTCTTGAATTTTAAGTTCACCTTAATCTTAGCTTTCAACATAGTAGTAGATGGCGATCTTCCACCAATTATCATATCCTTCTAGACAGTCTTCTAAAGATTTCCCACTTTAGCGAAACAGCTGTAGGAGTTGTTCATGGAGAGTCTTCACACCTTTGACTTTCCAAAGTTGTCGAGCATTGGGGGTCTTTGTACAGGTTTGCTGAGGAGGTCAGGCACTGTGGATTTTAGAGCCTCTTGAATCCACTGATCAAATTTAGGAAGAGACTGTTGAAGAGCTTCTTTAATGATGCTTGGCTGGATGTTTTTTTATTGAATCAGAGATTAGCTCAGGCATACATTTTTCAAAAAAAATTCCCCAGACCATTCTGGGATAGTTTCTCAGCTTATAGACACCTTTAGAAGAGGGGACTCCCAAATGATCAACTTTGTTGGAGAGATAGAGAGAGTACTTCATCCCGAATATGACCAAGGGGGTTTGATGGTTTGTCAGCGAAAGCTTAGAGATCGGCCTTTTCATCAAGGATATTATCAGTTGTAGCCTCTTTATTAGAGTCAGTAGCTGAAACTCACAGGGATTGATTAAACTTCATCATCAGGCATTGAGTGTAAGTCGGAATCAGCTGGTTCATTTTCACCCTGATCCATTTCATCGTATATTGCTCCTAAGAATATAATTTGATCGTCATCATCAGTCTGAGGTGGTTGATACATCTTAATCACTTTGATCTCAGACCAGTGTCCTAAGGTCTTTCATGCACACTTAGCCTCTAATCATATTCGTCCACAGTTGTTTAAAAGTGACATCTCCCATAGAGGTCAGCCCATATGACTAGGGATGGCACCCGTGGGTAATGGGTATGGGTTTATCAAACCTGTCACTTGAACCCATAATTTTTTTCTCACCCGTCACCCACTCGTCACTCACCAATGGGTACAACTTTTTACCCATACCTATGCCTGTGGGTACATCACTTTGGGTAAAACCTGTGGTTTTGTGAAATTGGAACCAATATCAAATACCCATGATATGTAAAATCTATGAAAAACCAAGGTAATAAGACATTATATCAGTTTTCTAAATACCAAGTTCACAAAATACTTAATGACATGTCTGAAACTAGAAACATTAATCATCATTACACCAAAAATCACATACATGTACTGAGATATATCATGTATTTGAAAGTTTGATCTTTCATATTTATCCTTTAGTCTTGTAACTCAAAGAAACTATTAGTTTACTATGTAGTCTAGAAATTTTGGTAGTTATTGAATATATATACCAACAACCTCACAAATATTTAAGTAGTATAATAAATTTTATTTTATCACAAATGAGTTTAGGGGTACACCCATGGGTATTTAGGCGGGTACACTCATGGGTTTCTTAAATTGGTACACCCATGATGGGTATACATTACCTGTCACCCACCCGCCACCTACCGATGGGTATAAATTTTCACCCACAACCCACCCGCAGGTGAAAAATAACAGGATTACCCTCCTATTTGTTTGCGGGTACCCATAGGTTATGGGTTTTTCTCGCCAGTTTCCATCCTTACAGATGAATGCACTTCCTTTTCAACAGATTATTTTTGTACCTGCATAAACTTTGCTAGTTGAAAATGTGAATTTGTATTGAGGGGAAAGATCACCATTTGCTGCCCCTAAGAAGACTGGGTATGATTATTGAAGGATTCACTAAAACTATGATCCGGTGGTCTTGGTGAGTCAAACCACATGATAGCCATTTTAGTGAGAGAGAGT
>BQNB010126579.1:2688-19579 GCA_026074375.1 Tanacetum coccineum | reverse complement strand
AAAACAGCTCAAGAAGTAAATAAGTGTTTGTAAGCATCCTCTTAGTGTTTATTAAGTTTTGAATGAAGACAATTGATAATTTTGAGGAAGAATTTCAAGTTTATGGGAGGATTGTTAGGATCTAGATGCTAATTATAGATTTTAAGACTTCTAAGTGCTGTTGGGAATTACTGCTACTCATATTGAGGTTAATACTGCTCAGTTGGAGTTAATTCTTCTTGAAGTTCAAGTTAATGATGTTTGATGTTCAAGTTAATGCTGCTTGAAAAAAGTTAATGTTGCTTAGCTTAACTTAGTGTTGCTTAGTCAAAGTTAGTACTGCTAAAGAACTTCATGGAAAATATACTAAGTAGTTAATACTGCTAGTGTATATAGTTACTACTGCTAGTATACATAGTTAGTACTGCTAGTTTAGAGTTAGTACTGTTAATGCAAAGTTAATGCTGCTAGTACAAACTTTGTACTACTGATAGTTAAGACTGCTCAAAGGTTACTACTGCTTAAAGATTGATGCTACTGAGGAGTTAGGACTGTGTATACGATATGTACAAGTTATTTTTAGACAAGATCATGTATACTTAGGAAAAGATTATGTATACATAGGAAAAGATCTTATATTTATTTAAAAGATTTTATGTTGACTAGACTCCTTGGTGTATAAAAGAAGGTCCTAGGTCATAGAGTTAGATATCAATATCATCATCGATACGAGATATTTTTATAGCTTCAAGGTCTTTGTAACCCCAATACTGGAAGAGTATTTGTATTATTAACATTAATAATATTAGAGCTTGTTTGTTTATTCATTGATCACTATTTCATTGTTAATACTTCTTTATAATTAAAGAATAGATTATGCATAATCTTTAATACGTTCAAGCATAGTTTCTACTAGTTGTGTTGGATTTATCTAATATAGCTAAACCTTAATAAGCTTAAGGAATTCGATCCATCAAACCGAGATCAACAACTGATATGCCATTTCACTTTCATAGTCAATAATGAGCTTCTTTTCCAGCATTTGTAAAAGTGTAGGTGGTGTCAGGGGATATTTCTTCTCAACCAACATATAGATTTGCATAGACTGCAACATCAATGAATGAACTCCACGTGAGTCATATGACTTCCAATTCACTAGTTTGTGACCTAGTTGCTGTTTCCATACATTATTATCTACATGAGGTTCAAACATAGTCTTTAAATCACCCCATAACAACAAATCTAAGCCCTCCACTGGCCTTGTTGACCTATACTTAGCCTTTACCAATTTGTATAAATCCTCTAGGTCTTCTTTATCAAAACTTTTAAGCATCTGACTGAAGATCATGTACATCTATGATTTTCCATCAGCTCTTATGATTTGGTAGTAGCTCTTTCTTCCTTTTTTGTAGATTTTCCAGCCAACAATCTTTGGAGACTTAATAGCTAAAGGAATAGCATCAATTGCTACTTCCTCTTCATCAGAAATGATCTTCATCAATTCTTTAAGTTCAGTTGTATTTGTGTTATCATCCACCTTTTGCTTCTTTTTGGATTCTTGCATCAACTTATCTCCTGCTCTTTTCTCTTTTCCTTCTCCTTCCACCAGCTCAGATCTAAAATCTTCAAATGTGTTTACACTTTTAAAAGCTCTATCAAACATTTCTTGAATAGCATCAAAATCTTTCAACTTCAGATCTTTTAGCTTGTAGCTTTCCATATTCTTCAGGTAATTACACATGATCTTTCTTTGTTGAGATTTTGTTGGTAGTTTATTCCTCTTTTCTTCAGCTCTTTTTACTGTAAAATGTTTTCTCCTTATATCTTTGAGTTATTGTAACAATTTAGCTCTTTCATCCATAGACAACTCTTCTTGCTCTTCAGCTTGTAGTCTTTCAGCCAATAGGTGATCTGCATTAATTTTTTCTTGAATGTCATCCCATGTTTCAATCAAAGTAATATTGACATTTTCAATCTTTTCAGCTTCTTCTTTTGCAATCCTTTCCTCCTCATCAAACTCAGCTTGCAACCTTAATGTAGTCTCTTCATCAAGCCTTATTTGATCTTTCATTTTCAAAGGCTTCTCATGTTCTATTAACTTTTCATTGCCTTTACCTTGTGGTTGTGCTGAATTTTATGTTCTTTTAGAAATACCTTGCTCTCTTTCTTGTATGACAACCCCTTTAGCCTTGGGTGTTGTACTTTTCATCTTTTGAAGTGCTTGAGCCAAAGTAATTTCTTCAACAGTTGTAGCAGCAGTTGTTGTAGGAGCAGCACTAACAATCTTTGCAGCACCAGCATCACTAACTTGGACACCAGCATCACTAACTTGAGCAGCATCCACAATTAGTTTTGCAGTATTAATGGCTTCAACAACTTCCTCAACTACTTCTTCATTAACATTTACTCCTTCTTTCACTTCCTTCACAACATCCTCTTCTTTATCAAGCATCTTAACATCTTGCTCATCAATAAAAGGACTTACCAAGGTAATATCATCATCAGCATCACTAGCACTTATCCTCCCCTGTTTGGATCCATCCTCACCCAAATCTTCTTCATCAGAGGACTTTATCCTAGTAGTTAGACCAACCTAGTATAGTCTTTTTAGCTTATGAGATCTTGACTTCTTTCTCCTTTCTAGATTCTTGACCCTTCTCTCTAAACTGTCAATCTTGATTTGCTGAGAGGTCTTAGTCTTCTCTAAGTCAAGAACTCTTGATTGTAAGTTGGTGCATAATTCCATCAATTCATTTAGTTTCATACTATCCTCATCACTTCGAAGTGTGTTACCTCTTACAAGCAGTGAATCATTAGAAAGTTTAGATACACTCTCAAACCTAGTTTGAGAAATAGTACCCCCCCCCCCACGGTTTCTTGGCACCTGGGACCACCACCTAAACTAGTTCCTTGGGAACCAGGTTCATTAGGTGTTACCTTGGATTGGGCCTTAGTAATGTTACCACTGTCCTGCTCTGCTTCTAAGCTAGAAGCAGTAGTGGTAGCCCTCACCAATCTGTTACCCAACTCCTTATGAACAGCCTCATCTGCTACATTGACTGGCTCACTAGGCTAAGGTACCTTAGTGACCTTTCTCTTGGGCTTCCTAGGGTGTTGATTTCTTTGTGGTTGAGTTGATGGTTGTTGTTTAATGGTAGGTGTTTGAGTTGATGTTTGAGCAATAGTGGGTGTGTGATGGGGATCAGTTTGATTTGCTGAACCTTTACCTATTTGAGCTTGATGTTATACCACCATTGTTTGAAACAATGGTGTTACGTTCCCTGAAAATCCTTTTCTAACCCTTTTCATATTTCCAAAAATCTTCTTTGTGTGGCAGGGTGCATTATACTTCCTCTTGTGGGTTGGCATCCCATCAACTTGTTGATTCGCAAACAATTGAACAAACCTTGGATACATTAAAAATTTTCCAGCCATATTATCCAGGTTTCTTACCATACTTTCAAAAATGAGCTTTGAAAAGTTAAACTTCTTATTTGTAGCCAAACATATAATTGCAGAAGCTATTGTGCTACTAAATTCATTCCAAGCAGTAGTCTTAGGACTTAAACTCTGCAGCACAGTGTGAATCAAAAATTTCCTTTGAGGAGAGAAGAATGCCTTATAAAACGTCATTGGGTAAACAATCAATACATTCTTTATCTCCCAGCTGAAGATCCCTTCTTACAGATGCTTCACTAACGATCACCTTCTTTCCATCAACTAGGGCATGAAATTGAACTTCCTTATTTATCTTTTTAACCACACCAGTTGCCTAAAACTACTCAATGCACAAAACATAGATTGTAGGGTTGACGGTTAAAGCATACTTTATTTGGTGTGCATTCAAGAAATCAACAATTTGTTTAAACCCTTTACTTTCAGTGGGTTTTGACAAAAACACAACCATGTTGTGAGTATCAGGAAACTTAAGAGTCAACATTTTGTGTTGGGTTAGGGTTTTGATAATAGATGATGAAATTGAGTTATGGTTTGTGATTAGGGAGAGGTTGAATGAGTGAAATCGATGAAATGATTGAATGAAACCCTTAATCAAAGTACATATGAAAAACACTCAACAACCAGAAGTAGTAACTCAATAGTAGTAAGTTAAGCTTAGCAGCATTAACTTTGAGTCACCAGCATTAACTCATCAGTAGTAACTCAGCAGCAGTAAGTTATGCCTAACAGCATTAACTTTGAGTCACCAGCATTAACTACACAACAACAGTAACTCAGCAGCAGTAAGTATAACTAGCAGCACTAATTATACTTAACAGCAGAAACTTCTAACGACAAGAATACAGTACTAATTCATACAAAACTCTACAAAAACATAAAGAGATATAAGACTTTAGAGATTTAGCATTCCAATACTTGCAATCAAATATTGAAATCTACTTACATCAAAAGCTTTTGTAAGCAAATCTGTAACATTCTTATCAGTATGGATTTTAACCATTTGAATCAATTTCTTCTCATTGCAATCTCTAATAAAATGATGTATTATCTCTATATGCTTTGTTTTTGAATGAAAAACTAGATTTTTAATTATGTATATAGTACTGTTATTGTCAATTAAAATCTTGGTATGCATAAAATTGTACCCATAATCAAGTAGTTGATTCTGAATCCAAAGCACTTGTCTACAGCAACTTGAAGCAGCCACATATTCAGCTTTAGTTGTAGAATTTGCGACCACTGTCTATTTCTTGCACTGCCATGATATTAATCTACATCCAAGGAACTAACAACCTTCTGTTGTAGACTTCCTATCCAAGCTTGCTCCAGCATAATCATTATCAGTGTATGATACCAAATCAAACGGAGAATCTTTTGGATACTAAAGACCCAATATTGGTTGACCTTTTAAGTACCTAAAAATCCTTTTCACCGCATGAAGATGTGAAACCTTTGGATTGACTTGGTATCTAGCATATGCACACACTGCAAACATGATGTCAGGTCTTGAAGATGTAAGATACATTAATGAAGCAATCATTAACCTATACATGTGAACATCCACTTCTTTTCCATCTTCATCCTTGAGCAGAGGCTTTGGAGTTTCCATTGGTGTGCTTGCAGTCTTGACATTAGTAAACCTAAATTTCTTTAAAATTTCAGCAACATATTTATCTTGACTAATAAATATCCCATCCTTCTTCTGCTTCACTTGTAATCCCAAGAAGAATGTAAGTTTACCCATAGAACTCATTAGAAATTTCTCATGCATCAACTTCTCAAATGCAATGCATAGCTCCTTCTTAGTTGAACCAAAGATGATATCATCCACATAAACTTGAACCAGTAAAATATCACCTTTGAGCCTTTTGATGAATAAGGTCTTGTCAATTTTCACTCTTTGAAACCCATTATCCAACATATATGTTGACAAGGTTTCATACCATGCTCTAGGAGCTTGATGCAATCCATACAGTGTTTTTTCAACCTTATATACTCTATCAGGAAAGTCTGGATCTTCAAATCCTGGTGGTTGACATACATACACATCTTCTTCAATCTTCCCATAGAGAAAAACACTTTTTACATCCATTTGGTACACCACAAAGTCTTTAAATGAAGCATAAGCTAAGAATAGCCTAATTGCTTTAATTCTTGAAACAAGGGCAAAGACTTCGTCATAGTCAATCCCTTCTTCTTGTGTGCACCCTTAAGCTACCAATCTTGCTTTATTTCTTATCACAATTCCTCTATCATTCTTTTTGTTCCTGAAAACCCATTTAGTGCCTATAGCCCTTTTTCTATTTGGTAAATTCACTAAAATCTAAACTTCTAGTAACTTGAATTGTAGAAGCTCTTCTTGCATAGCCTCTATCCAGCTTGGATCCTTCAATGCATGAATTACCTTTTTGGGTTCTTCTTGTGATAAAAAGCAAGCAAACAAGCAGTTTTGAAGGTCTTTATGGTTTGTTCTTTGATGAATAGTGCTAACAAACCCATGTTCCTCCAAATTCTTTGTCATCATTCTTGTTTGTGTTGCTGATTGTAAATCTCTAATCACTTGATCAAGAGGATGATCTTTATGAATTCTTGTAGTTGGAATATGACTGACTTGGATTGTTGTATCCATATTGTTCATGTCAGCCTCTGTACCAACATCTTCATTATCACATGAGAAGTTAAGTATGCTAATATATTCAAAAGCAGGCATATTTTGATCATTTGGAAGTTCAATGCTCATATTACCATCAACATCATTAACTTCATTTGTGCTAGCAACATTAACATTGTTAGTGTTGTTAACATTATCATCCTTCTCTTGATCATTACATTTACTTTCTTCTCTTGGATCTTCATCAACCTTTTTTCCATCATCACTAGAAGGTTTGGATCTATCATCTTGAGAAGTCTTTGGATCTTGGGAAAATGGTGGATCAGCAGTCCATAATGGTAGCAAAATGTAATTTTTGACATGTTCTGTCTCCTTTCTAGCTTGCCCTACATTATCACTTGCTTTTGTACCTGCAAAACCATTAGTCTGTGTTCTTACAACAATTGTCTCATAATTCATTGTTCTTGTTAGTGCATCAATATCAAATAGCCAATCTGGTCTACTACCTACAACATTAGGTGTATTCTCTCTAAACCTAATATGCAAGTTCTCTTCCACTATCCTTGTTTGTTATATATTAGAAAAAGACTCGGTCACCCCGTGTATTTTATCATTTATTATAGCTCGTAGTTTAACGTTTAATGTATAATGTTCTGTAATGGACCGGGTTATAAAGCCCAACGTGTAAGCCCATACCATGGTCTAAGGGCTGATTTTCTAACAAGTATATAAGCCTCTTCCATGCCTTGGAAGTGGTGGGTTAGTCATTTACATAATACAAGTTCATTTTCTCACTCTAGAAAGTTCTCTCACTTTCTCTCTCTAGATTTAGCTAATCCACTTGTCATCCGATTGTGTTATGATTTCCAATATCCTATAATTGGTATCAGAGCACATAGGATGAGTAGCTAGATTGTATGTGCATTTTCTTGGTTAATACTACAACAAAATAAAGTTAAGGCAACACCAACAAAGTGTTGTATTATGCCTTTAAAATGTTGCATTACACATAATGTGACACTTCGCCGAGTGCTGCGTTATGTAACGTTTCCTTAGGTATATGCAACACTTATACATGATTATGCAACACTTTTCGAAAGTGTTGCCCATGTTTAGCAATTTCCATACTTCAATGTGTAACACTTTTAAAAGTAAATGCAACACTTTTTACACTCAAGTGTAACACTTAAACACACATGTGCAACACTCTTGGATTCAATAACTAATACTTTTCACATTGATGTGCAACACTTCTTCATTTGGAATGAGCATGTATACAACACTTTAATGTATCAAGTGCAACACTTTATGGTGATTTATCATATTAGTGCAACACACTTTTTGATGATGTAGCCCTTTTATTCCATGTTTATAATACACAATTTTTTCACTAAGTCTAATATATAAAATTGGTATTTTCATTCCATAATAGAAATAATCAAATACAATAAGAAAATATGATATTGTACTTTGACCAAGTTATTCAATGTAAAATAGCTAATATACATAATTTGATAGACAAGTTATCTAATCAAAATTCTAGAAATCTTAACATCTTCTTTGCAGCTCCCCACGTGCAACTTTCTTTTGGTAAATTACATCAAAGAAATGTAGCCTGCTATACACGAAAATGATACAAGATTAGTTTTTTTCCTACATATCTTGAAATTAAAAGGATAGCTACTAGTAGTAAAATACCTTATATATTAAATTACAAAACCAAAAAACTCCTATAAATCCGTACAATATCATTCAAGTAGTTCTCTGATTTCCCCAATCAATAAAAAAACCAATAGATGTTATAGATACATGAAGTTTTGGGTCCTAATGGGGATGGGGTGTTACCAGATGCCGGTGGTTGACTCGTTTTTGGTTGTGCTTTAGGCTTTGCTTTTACTTTTCTCGATTTGGTGGTGTCTCACTCACTTCTCTTTCCCTTAGTCCCGTTGGAGATACAGGCACTAGCAAGATAGGATGATGGTCGTATGGTGGTAGTGCCAATGTCGTCAAGGAACAGTTCTTTCTTCTTTCCTTTCTTTGATAATGGTCCGTTTGTGGTGAAAGCTTCATCTAAGAAATGATTAAAAATTCCAAAATAATTATATGCAATACAAGGTAGGATTTAAATATTCAAAATGAATGAAAAATAAATACGACCAAATAATAAAATTATTTTGTGGTGCAGGCTTGCATTCCTATGTTTGGTTTGTAGGTATGTTTGCTGTTATGTCTGCACATCTCAGTAGCAGTGTATTGCTGGTTTGGTTTTTATGCGATTGGAATTCAACTATAGTGGGTTTGTTTGAGATAGTTATTTCACTCGAATGGCTTGTGATTCCAAATTTTGTAGTTACTGTGGTGGTTTCTGCACGGTTTCAGTCTGCAATATATGTGGTTTCTATAAGGTTTTCAGCTGCAAGATATGGGACAGCAGCTTAAATGGTCCATATTGGAATTTAGGAATACACATTGGTCCTGTTTGGTTGGCTACTGTTTTTCTGTTTTTTCTTTCTCATATTTATATAATATACTATATATTTTATATATATATATTATATATATATATATATATACAATATATATATAATATATATATGTTCACAATTTGAAAGTTTTTTGTGACAGCACCTCATTGGTAAAATAATAATTTAGTCATATACAAGGGGCTTTGTATTTTTTTTTAATTGTAGTAATCACAAAATAGAGATATCATCAACAGTAATAAAAACATAAACCAGTTGTATGATTTGATCACCTAATGACTAATAGTACATTAGTTTTAGTTATCATGATTAATGCTATGCCATTCGTTAAATCACTAAACAATAGAAATACTAGCAAGTGGCACAAAGCGGCGGTGACATATAAAAATCCTAAAGGTTTTTGATATTTTGGCAGTGGCCAACAATTTCCAAGGTTGATGGTGAAAAGAAGCTAGAGTGGTGTTAATTTTTATTGTGTGGGGAAAACATGGCTATGTGTGTTTGTTGTAATATGTGGATTCATCTTGATTCCTGACCACTGAAGTATCCATAGGTCAAGATTCACACTCCTTATCTTAATTACTGACGGACACTACAAATAAATGCTTTAAAATATAGTACACCTAAGTGGACACCTTACCCAACGAATCATGACTATATTCGCTATTCGGATATTCAAATTCAATATAGATGAAACTGGATGTCATAACAGGTTGTTCAGGTGACCTAGCTAACACTTTTTTAAACGTATCATTATATTTCATGTATATAATGAAGGCGCTAACTATGTCTATAAAACTCATTATTATAAATAAATCTAAATTTTTTAAAAGAAGGATTTAAGAGGTTGTGTTCTAAAAACATACTTCCCTTAACACGTTTGACCCATTCCCTTTTAGCTAAATTTTTTGATTTGACCAAAGGGACATTGCGATAAAACACAAGACCAAATTGACCCATTCTTAAGTGAAGAAACAGCAGTCTCTACCGTAAGTAAAGAAAACCACAAAATTTGTGTTGTTGAACAGAGTGTACCTTCAATTCTTCAACACGAAGGAGATGCATTATCATAATATAGGTCAATCGAAACTGAGATTTCCTTGTTGCACTGCCCATTATGACATGCTTCAAATCACACTCCTCTAGGATTTCATCACAGCACATCAAAAGAACAATACTAATTTTGTCAAGTCCTCTCCTACCAGCACGCCCTGCCATCTGGGTGTATTCTTACGGTAATAATTGCTGAAATTCCTTTCCATCAAACTTCCTTACTGTATCAAAAACAACCTGCCACAACTCATACAAATTTCAAAGCATGTAAAGCAGAACACAATCCTATTGCTCAATACTAGTAAAAGGATCTACTTTTAAAGGTAAAAAGATAATCATGTCTGTCCAAATGGGTTGCAGATCAAACAAGTCATTTTCTACAGTCGGCTTGAAATACTTATGTCGACATTTAAATTTTTTAATAACATTAATGTGTCAACTATGATTACAAAAAAGCATATAACTTCAATACAATGTTAACTTCTTTAATAAAATGAATTGCAATGTTTTATCCCTTACATATACACTTTGGACGACTTTTGACTCATTTGACCAGTCTCTTGTCGAGCTAACTTATTCGATTTGACCGTTAGAGATAAAAGTAATAACCAAGTCAATTCCATATGTTAATTTGTCCGCCATCTTTAATTGCAATACGCAGTAGTGTAAGTAGGCTCGGGAAGTTCTTGCCCCTTTCATACGAAAATTAATCGCCTCCAACCCAGTATTCTCTTTTCATAGTTACTTTGAAATACTTTGTCCACATTTATATTTTCTATAAAAATTAATTTGTCAACTATGATTACGAAGAGCATATTATATCAATAAAAAGTTAACTTTTTGAATAAAATGACTTGAGAAGTTTTATGCATTACAAATACACTTTAGACGAATTTCGACCCATTTAACTAGTCACTTGTCGAACTAAATTTTTTGATTTGACCCGTTAGAGATAAAAAAAATAAACAACATATAATCAATTCGATAAGTAAATTGGCTTGCCACCTTTAATTGCAATACACATTAGTGTAGTAGGCTCAGGAAGTTTTTACCCCATTCATACAAAACATAAGTACCTCCAACCTCGATGTATTCTACTGTTCACAAGAGAAATAATAGCTATGATGACTTACCATTCTAGCTGGAGCATTAACTCCCATTGCAAATGTCACAGTTGAATATAAGATCTACAAAAAGGGAATACAACATGTTTAAAAGATAATAATCAACAAACTAGATAATGACTAAAAGGAATAGCAATGGAACACGTCAAAGCTTGTCAACCTACAAATGGTACTCATATGTAGCCAATATGTCACCATATAACAAAAAAGCATCAAAAATGAGTTCTAAGTAGTAAATTACATATCTCCCAGTACAACTAACTTACCTTGATAACACCACGACAGAAAAGCATTTCAATTACTTCCTTGACTATATTGGGAGCATACCAGCATGATGCACACAGATCCCTCAATGAAGAAGACCTCTCCCTTTTAACATATGTTCATATTTTGGTATTTGGTAACTTTTCAATATCTAGTGGGGTTTATATCTCTTTAGTTGGATAGTGGTCAATGTAGTCCTATTGTATTAGTTCTTATGTGTGCTGGTTCTGTGGCATTTGGCTGGGTTATGTTTTTTCTTTGTACTTTTTGATTTTTTTGTATTGCCCATGTAGGTGTCCTACTTTGGGTTCCATCCTCTCTAATTGTCTTGCTTGGAGAGGTGGGATGCCTTTTTTTATCATTTGTTTCGTGTTTTTATATATGCTGACTTTTCAACAAATAAAATTGATAATAAAAGGGCCTAAATAGCTAGGATAATGATTGAGAAAAGGTATTACCTGATAAGATATTGGAATTTGTCTCATTTTCAACTGGAGCATAAAGCAGAAAATACTTTACTTTTCAAATTTATGACATCGAGCAAGAGTCCTCATTAGAAAAGCCATTGCAACATGTTTTGGCACCTTTTGAATCCTAGTAGCTTCATCTAGTAGCCTGCTAAACAATAACATATAGAGGTTATATGTTTGAGCAAGATCTTGAGCTATAGGAGGAAATTTCAACTTATAAATGGGTCAATTTTGATTATAATCCATCTCTAACACATATAATCCATCTCTAACACATCAACTAGAAAAAAAAGGAAACATGACGGTTGAAATTCCTAAGGTTTATTAAATGCATAAAACCTCTTCAACGCATTTATTTTGTAAATCAAATTTATGTTGCTATTTAAACAATATAACTGTTGTAATCATACTTTGCACACTTATTATTTATATAAAAATTACTAATATTTGAATAAATAGTGTTTCGGGTCAACTCATCCGGTCAAGACATATAAATTACCCAATTTAACCTGTTTCGTTACACATGTTGCCAGATTGTTATGTAAAAAAAGGGTAATAAGATCAAGGGCTCACCGAACTAATCTATTAGCTAGTTCAACCAATCTATCCATGTCATATGTTGTGATGAGTTTTCATTTCAATTCTTACATTTTTAGATGTATGACAAAAGCACAACCATAAACACCCATTCATGATAACATACACCATAACCAAACATCCTGTTAATGACAACAACACCGGGTCTGAGTGTCGACCCTACTTTTTACAGCAAAACAACAGGTTCAAACACCATATTTGTGAGAGCAAGAAAGTACCAAAAGCCCTATTTATGACAACAAATTGCACAACCAAAACACCCATTTACAACTGATTATATTGTCTTTGTATCCAAAATAAAGCTTTGTTTTAGTGTCATATAATCTTAATTCCCATACAGATCTTAAAAAAACAATATTCAACAACTTCATTTCAAAATCAATACTTTATTACCTAACAATACAAAAACATATAAACATACATAAGTTATTCTAGAATCAAACTAAAGAACAACATTAATGAGATATTAAAAAGAAGAATTAAACAACAACATCAATTGTAGCAATTTGGTACCTTCTAATTTGATTAGTCTGTTGTTGGCTTGGTTGTGTGACGAATGTGGCTTGTGACTGCAATGGTGTGTAACGGTGGTGGTGGTGGTCGTTTGTAACATTGGTTAAGTGGGGTGTTAAGCGGCAAAGAAGAGTAGAGGTTTCGGGGTTGTGATGGGAAATTAGGTTTTTAATGAAAATTGAGGGAATTAAGGTGTCCAAAAAATTAAGTTTTTCTTTTTATTTTGAAGAAATGTGACTTTGTGTGCCAAATTAGATTAAGTGCTGCCATTAAGCTTTTGCAAATGTAACACTTAACAAAAGTGTTGTAATAGATTGTAAAATACGCGACACTTTTTAAAAAATTTGTTGCACTGGAGCTTTATATGCAACATTTTGTTACAAAATGTTGCCTTATTACAAATTAGAATAAAAAGGCAACACATTTTGAGAGTGTAGTGTCAAAAATGTTGCATTATGATTGTTTTTTAGTAGTTTGGTTTTTGAAGGTTTATAGTCTTGTTTTTGGTTTTCTTTGATCTTGACATTTGTGATGTTAAAGTTCATGTTTTTATAGTTGCTATAGCCTTCTAGTACCAAGTTGTGCAAAAGAAACCAGGCAAAAATGTTCAAAAGGGTAATTTTAGGTGTTTTTAGGTGAAAAACCAAATTTTTCTATCTATCAAGTTAAGTTACTATTTGAAGTTCTTCGCAGCGAGTTAGGGTATTGTACTAGCGAGTTGTCAGTATAGTACACTGTGTGTCAGAAAGTACTATGTCAGTGACTTGTCTTCTTGTGCAGGTAGCGAGTTAGGCAGCGAGTTAACTTCTCTTGCAGGTAGCGAGTTGGATCTAGCGAGTTACAGGTTAATTGAAGACTATTTTCTAGCGACTTATGAACAGGAACTCTGTCCATTTAATTTCTTGCTAGCGAGTTGTCAAGTCTCTTCGAGCGAGTTACGTACAGCGAGTTACAAGTTAATTGAAGACTATTTTCTAGCGACTTGTGAACAGGAACTTTGTCCATTTAATTTCTTGCTAGCGAGTTGTCAAGTCTCTTACAGCAAGTTACGTACAACGAGTTACATGTTAATTGAAGACAATTTTCTAGCGACTTGTGAACAGGAACTCTGTCCCTTTTGATTCTTGATAGTGAGTTGTCAAGTCTCTTCCAGCGAGTTACAGGGCAGCGAGTTATGTAATTTTGGACTTTTGGACCATTTTTTTAATTGACAAATTTCAACTTGTAATCCTAACAAACTTGCACAACAATTCACCATTACATACAATCAATCACCACTTTTAACATACAATCACTAGTCATTGCTCGATCAACTTAATCATTTCATCATCAATTACGATGGCTAATCTTTCAGAAGACATCCAATGTGCCGGTTCCGATACCCGAACACCTATGCTTGATAGGACTGACTTTGCATCATGACAACAATGTATTCGACTGTATTGTCAGGGTAAAGAGAATGGGGTGAACATCCTGAAGTCAATTGATGAAGAACCATTTCAGATAGGGACATTTCAGGAAACACTATCTGAAGGAACTAAAGGTGCCCTACATCTAGGGCCAGAACGACCTCGAGTCTATTCTGACCTTTCACCTGAAGATAAGGAAAGGTACAACGCTGACATTTAGGCAACAAACATCCTACTTCAAGGATTACCAAAAGACATCTACACTCTCATCAATCATAACACTGATGCAAAAGATATTTAGGATAATGTGAAGATGCTCCTTGAAGGTTCTGAATTAACGAAAGAAGATCGTGAATCACAACTGTATGATGACTTTGAACACTTCCGTCAGAACAAAGGAGAAACCATTCATGACTATTATGTTTGGTTTGCCAAGCTCATCAACGACATGAGGAACATCAAGATGACCATGTCCAAAATGCAGTTGAACTCAAAGTTTATGAATAACATGTTGCCTGAATGGGGTAGATTCGTAACAGCAGTAAAGCTAAACAAAGGATTAAGGGACTCCAACTATGATCAGTTATATGCTTATCTGAAGCAACATGAGGCATATGCCAATGAGAACAAAATGATGTTGGATCGATTCACTCAACACAATGTGGATCCTCTTGCCTTATAGTTAAATGTTTCACATCAACAGTACTATTCACAATCATCTACAACTCTACCATCCACATATGCTCCACCACACTTTGCTAACAACACTCAACTTGATTTGGGACTCTCTCCAACAGACAACTTAATTGAGAACTTAACCAACACACTTGCCCTACTCACCCAATCATACAAAACATACATTCCTTAAACAAACAATCAACTTAGAACTTCATCAAATACACGAAACCATGCCACAGTTCAAGATGGTAGGGTTGTTATTCAGAATGTTCAAGGTCGATAGAATAAAGGTCAGGAGAACAATACACGAGGTGCAGGTGCAGCTAGTTATGAGGGAGCTCAGAACAGAGTTAGGAATACAAATCCAGGTTAAGCAAGATAGATTAAGTGCTACAACTGCAATGGTATAGGCCACATAGCAAGGAACTGCACTCAGCCCAAGCGACTACAGAACTCAGAATACTTCAAAGACAAGATGTTGCTGATGCAAGCTCAAGAGAATGGGGTTGCATTAGATGAAGAGCGGCTGCTATTTCTTGCAGGTGGACAAGACAATACTATTGATGAAGATGTGGATGAGCAACTTGTTCAGGACTTAGCACTCAATGTGGATAATGTGTTTCAAGCTGATAACTGTGATGCTTTTGACTCTGATGTTGATGACGCTCCTACTGCACAGACTATGTTTATGGCAAATCTATCATCCGCATATCCTATTTGTGATGAAGCTGGTCCGTCTTATGATTCAGACATTCTATCTGAGGTACATGATCATGATCACTATCAGGACGCTGTTTGTGAACATCATGAAGCATACGAGATGCATGACGATGTACAAACAAACTACGTTGTTGACTTACATGCTGATTATATGAGTGATAGTAATATGATTCCATATGATCAGTATGTAAAGGACAACGCAATGCCAATTGTACAAAGTAATGTATCTTCTGTACCAAATGATGCATTCGTGATGATATTAAATGATATGTATGAACAGCCTACCCAATATGCCTCTGTAACAACACAGAACAATGTAGTTGATAATTCGTTGACTGCTAAACTTGCAACATATAAGGAACAAGTTGAACTGTATGAAAGAAGGGCCAAGTTTGAATTAATTGAAAGAGAACAAAAGATTAATGAACAATTAAGTATAGTTATCGCTGATCGTAATTGTAAGGAAGAAAATTTGAAAAAGGAACTTCATTCTGTAAAAATGCAACTTGCTTTTACCATCAACCATAACAAGCCAATCGTAGAAGAAGTACGTCTTTGAGAAAGGATTTTAAACAGAAAGAAAACAAATACCTTGAAGAATTTTTTGACATGAAAGCTTTAAAAGAAAAGGTCAAGGATAAATTATTCAAACAAGACCAGTCTATTCAAACAGTTCACATGTTGTGTAAACCAAAGCCTTATTATGATGAATAGAGAAAGGTAGCTATTGGCTACAAGAACCCTTTATGTCTCACCCGTGCAAAGCTAGTTCAGCCTGCCCTCTATAATGGTCATGTGATTGTCAAAACTAATCATGCCCCGGCCATAGTGCACAACTCAGAGGAAACCCTAGAGATAGCTGAAATCACTAGGAAGAAAATGAATGAAAAAATGCAAGACCCAGAGTGTGTGATAAAGAAAGTTAAGATTGCACCACATGATTACTCGAAAGAGAATTATTTAGCGACTTTCAAACCACAGAAACAATTAACCCCTGAGCAGATTTTCTGGTCCAACGATCTCATCAAGATGAAAGCCAAAGCTCTCAAAGAGCAGACCACAGCTTCAAGACCAATCAAAGCGTTGATGGTGTATCCTCCAAATACACCTGTAATGCTTGTTACTAAGGTGCTTCCAATTAAAAGTCTGGTTAAAATTTACATTTTTGCACTAATACAACTGTTTTTAGAATTTGAAAAAATATGTAAAAAGAGAATTACACCAACGGGGCTCACTGATGAGGAAATGGGTTTTAAACAAACCAAGGCATGTTATCTCACCGAAGTCATTCCATTTTTCAAAATACTTAAAGAACATTTTGAGGGTATTCAAAAGGCTCTCACCAAAGAAGTCAAAGAAATGAAAGAAATTTTTGAAGAGTTGGAAGCTGAGGTAGACCAAAATGCTATACATAGGAAGCATGATGAGATTGAGCGGAAAAATATTCTTATTGCAAATGACAATATAATTGCTGATTGCTTGTCCAAAGATGTATTTTATATTGCAACGAATTCTGAGCTTACTATATCTA
>BQNB010126578.1:0-19580 GCA_026074375.1 Tanacetum coccineum | reverse complement strand
CATACTTTATAAATCTTTGGATTCCAACATTTATATTTATACTTACAAAACTCTATGAACTCACCAACTTTAATGTTGACACTTTTAAGCATGTTTTTCTCAGGTGAATTAGATGCTTGGATTATTTGATGTGCATTGGAGTCTTTACATTCAAGTTTTTCATGGTGATGCAATTATGGGACAACTATTATTTTGATTTCAGAAAATCAACGAGATTGTTTTACAAACGACACATTTAGAGGTCGTTCTCTTGTATCTTGTGCTATTGTATTACGAAGTAACGCCCCCTGACATATTTCCGCTGCGACACATTTTTGGGGGTGTTACATTGGATCCTGCTTTTGATTTGGATAATCTTCTTAGTGGTTTCATGAATTATTGCAGGACCAGTAAGCTGAGCATCTCCGACTTCTGCCCAACATACAGGTGATCGACACTTTCATCTATATAGTGCCTCAAAGGGTGCTGCCTTTATACTGGTATGCTAACTGTTGTTGTAGGAGAACTCCACTAACGGTAAATGTCTATCCCAATTCTTTCCGAAGTCCAACACGCAAGCGCGTAACATGTCTTCCAGAGTTTGGATGGTCCTTTCACTTTGGCTATCAGTTTTGGGATGATAGGCCGTACTCATGTCCAATCGAGTTCCCAGAGCCTTATGAAGTGCTTGCCAGAATAGTAAAGTAAATCTACCATCACGATTGGAGATGATAGATACAGGCACACCATGTCGGGTAACCACTTCCTTTATGTATAGCTTCATTAATTTCTCCATGGGATCATTTTCCCTCATTGGTAGGAAGTAAACAGATTTTGTAAGACGATCAACGATCACCCAAATGGTGTCATAACCGTTTTCCGTCTTAAGGAGTTTAGTAACGAAATCCATGGTGATTTTCTCCTATTTCCATTCTGGAATCTCCGGTTAGACCAGTAAACCAGAAGGTTTTTGATGTTCTGCCTTGACTTTAGCACAAGTCAGACATTTGCTAACATATGTGGCAATGTTTGCCTTCATGTTAGGCCACCAATACAACTACTTCAAGTCTTGGTACATTTTATCTAAACCCGGATGAATAGAATACTTTGACTTGTGAGACTCGTGCATGACTAGAGTCCTTAAGTCGCCATAACACGGTAACCAACTCGTGTTGTTTAAACATAAGGTTCCATCCGCACGGGGTTTCAGTCTTTCCTTTGTAAGGTCTTGTCGGAGCATACCTCAAACATCTTCGGCGGTGGGGTTTTCAGTTTTTAATGCTTCAGTTTGAGCTTCTAGGATTTGTTTAGGAAGATTCAAACCAATAGTCATGACTAAGGCTCGAACCCTCAAAGGTTTAGACCGTTCTTTCCTGCTCAAGGCATCAGCAACAACGTTTGCCTTTCTCGGGTGATAACGAATGTCACAATCGTAATCACTAAGTAATTCCAACCAACGCCGTTGTCTCATGTTCAACTCTTTTTGATCCAAGATATGTTGTAAACTCTTGTGGTCGGTAAATACAGTGCACCGTGTTCTGTATAAGTAATGTCTCCATATCTTAAGAGCAAACACCACAGCCCCAAGTTCTATATCATGAGTTGTGTAGTTTTTCTTGTGGATCTTCAGCTGTCGAGAAGCATAGGCTATAACTTTGTCGTTTTGCATAAGCACGGCCCCCAAACCATTATGCGAAGCATCGCAATAAACAATGAAGTTTTTTGATCCTTTAGGCAAGGCCAGAATGGGTGCGCTACACAGCTTCTACTTAATCAATTGAAATGCGGCTTCATCCTTCTCTCCCCAGTCAAACTTCACATTTTTCTGAGTCAGCTAAGTCATTGGCTTTGCGATCTTGGAAAAGCCTTTAATGAATCTTCTATAGTAACCAGCGAGTCCTAAAAATTGGCGGATCTCTGTTGCACTCTTAGGAGATGCCCAATCTTTAATCTACTCAATCTTTGCAGGATCTACATGTATGCCTTTGCTATCAATCACATGTCTGAGAAACTGTACTTTTGGAATCTAAAATTCACACATGGAGAATTTTGCGTACAACTCCTCTTTCTTAAGTAGTTCCAAGATTAACTTAAGATGTTCTTCATGCTCTTCCTTGTTCTTTGAATAAATTAATATGTCGTCGATAAAGACAATCACAAACTTATCCAAGTATGGTTTGCACACTCTGTTCATGAGGTCCATGAATACAACAGGTGCGTTTGTCAACCCAAAAGGCATTACTTGAAATTAATAATGCCCATAACGCGTCCTAAACGCGGTTTTTCGGGATATCTTCTCCTCGAACTCTCAACTGATGGTACCCTGATCGTGAGTCGATTTTCGAGTAGACACTCGACCCTTGAAGTTGATCGAACAAGTCATCAATTCTGGGAAGTGGATAACGGTTCTTCACCGTTAACTTGTTTAGCTCACGATAGTCGATGCACATACAGAATGATCCGTCTTTCTTCTTGACAAACAAAATCGGAGCTCCCTAGGGTGAAGAGCTGGGTCTTATAAATCCTTTGTCGGACAGATCATATAGTTGTTCCGCCAGTTCCTTCATTTCGGACGGTGCCAACCGATAAGGTGCCCGTGCTACAGGTGCAACACCTGGTACCAAATCAATTTGGAATTCTACTTGTCGAGCTGGTGGAATACCCGGCAAGTCTTCAGGAAAAACTTTAGGAAAGTCTCTAACGATCGGCACGTCCTCAAGTCGCTTCTCCTCTGACTTGTCCTTGGAATCCTTCGTAGTAATGTGTGCCAAAAAGACATCACATCCCTTGGACAAATACTCTTGTGCTTTAGTGCATGAAATGATATTCAGTCGGGATTCTTTCCTTTGATTGCTTCCTTCACCTTGGAAAATTAACGTATCTTTTCCGAAAGGAACACGCACAATCTTCTCATCATAGATGATCACTCCATGATACTTTGTTAACCAGTCCATCCCAATGATGACATCAAAACTACCGAGTGGGACCGGCATCAAATCGATGTTGAAAGGATGATTCATGAAGTTTAGAGTGCAACCTTAAATTATGGTGTTGACTCTAATGATTTTCCCATTGGCTAATTCTACGTCATAATGATTTTCTAATGTAGTGGGGGTAATGAAAATCGTGGTACTAAAAGTAGTAGATACAAAGCTCCTATCCGCACCAGTATCAAACAACATCGTAGCATAACGGTTGTTGAGAAGAAACGTACCCGTGATGATGTTAGAATCCGGGCTAGCATCTCTTCCTCCCAAAGCATAAGCTCTTCCTTGAGCTGGGCCATTCCCGTTGTTATTCCCATGGTTCTTCAGTTTTGGGCAATTTTTCTTCATGTGGCCGGTGTTACTACATTCATAGCATGCTCCAGCCTTTTGATTCTTGTTGTTGTTGTTTCTATTGTTGTTATTGGTATTCACCCGACAATCAGTGGTAGCATGGCCATACCTCTTGCATTTTCCACACTTGGGTGCACATTGCCCAGTATGGTGGTAATTGCACTTGGTGCACAGAGGTAGGTCCCCAATATATACCTTCTTTTCACCAGGGCCAGCAGTGTACGCCCTAGATACATTTTGTCTCTGGTGGGATTGTTGTTGGTGGTTGTTTTTTGACGAATCATCAGTCTTCCTCTTGTTTTCATTCTGCCTTTCAGCATAAGTGCGGAGTTTCTGATCCATCAAGTCGTTGGCCAACTCGATAGTAAAGTCAAGAGTCTTGGGCCTTGCAGACATGACATTTCCATGAATGTTATCGGGAAGTCCACCGATATACTTGTCAATCTTTGCAGTTTCATCAGCAAGAATTTTGGTGCACATCAAGGCTAGTTCTTGGAAATGCTGAGTGTAAGCTGCAACATCGTTTCCCTTGACCTTAAGATTCCACAGTTTAATTTCGAGTCTCTTGATCTCACCATTTGGATAATATTTGTCTGACAATTTCTTCTTGAAAGTCCCTCAAGTCATAGCATAGGCAGCATCATGACCTAAGGTTCTCACATGACCATTCCACCAGGTTAGTGCAGCACCTAGCAGAGTACAGGTAGCAAACTTCACTTGATTTTCAACGGCACAACCGCTAATGTAGAATATTGATTCCATCTTTTCGAGCCATTGATTTAAGCCAACAATGCCTTCAGTTCCCTTGAAGTTCAAGGGTTGGCATTTCATGAAGTCAGGATAGGTACAGACACGTGCAGGTTGCACAGGCCTTCTGTTTCCTCCTTCTGAATTTTGGCTATCGTCATCCCGAGTTGAGTTTCTTTGAATTGCTCGATCGATCATAGCTTGAATAGATTCTCGATTCATGGCGTCGTTTGTTCCTTGTCTTGTTATAGGCATTCTAATAATCATAAGAACATAATGTACGTGAGATATAATCACAATGTCGATACAAATGGATATGATAACTACACCACAACACAATGGAAAAATAAATAACATGAAATCAACCATAACATCATACGTTAATATTTCATAACATAAAGTTGAGTCGTACATGATTTGTTTAGATACAAAATGACCACAAATGATCTTAGTACATAAAATGAAAATACGTCCTAGAGTCTATTAGCTGGGAATTACCCATAAAACTTAATAGACTATACAAGATAGCTAGAGATGAAAAGTACAACTAACAGCTACTACCGATGTCCTCCACCATGTCAACCCGAGCTCTGGCCTCTAGTACATGGGTACACATCATGTGTCTGACTGCATGATCCTTAGCGCTCTGGCGCTGCCACTCTATATGAGTCATGTAAGTCTTTAATGTCTCAAGTCGCACCAACAATGCCCTGTTCTGAGCCTCGGACCTAAGGTAAGCCTGGTGTACCTCTTGCAACTCTGTCTCATAAGCAGTCCTCTGACCTCTCACGACATCAACCTCAAGTCTAATGTCTTTGCAGTTAGTCCGTGCATCAAGAAGCTGTGTTTAGAAGTCTTCACTCTCCCGCTTGCGAGCCTGTACCTAGTAGCTGACCCTCAAGTTAACTTCCTCAATGGAAGTCATCATCCTATACTCAGAAGCCTGTAAAGCTCTAGCATAACCAACATCCTCTCCTCTGTCAGCAGCTCTAGCAATAGTCCAGGCATCATGACTAGGACTACAAACCAAACCCTGTCCTGTCCCAACCGCATCAACAAAATCATACTGACCTCTAGATGCTCTAGCAACAGCAGCAACAGAACTCTCTGCTATATCACAACCAGGTGGGGGAGAAGTAAGTACAAATCTCCTTCAAGGTGGCATATCCTCCTCGAGGATGTCATCTCTCATACGAATCATAGCTACCCTATGACCCAATGGTACCTGATCATAGGTAGGGTTGATGGGAGGTGGTGATGGAAATGAAGGTGACCCAGCAGTAAAAGCATCAATAAGTGCTTGAGTAAAAGCGGCCATGGGTGACTGAGGTCTAACAGTTAACCTTGCTCCATGACGTCCAGGTGATGGTGGTGTAGCAGCCATCTCATCCTCCTCAAATGGTTCAGTCTCATCAGAATCCTCAAAGGACTCATCCTCCTTAGCTTCCTCATCCTCAAACTCACGCTCCTCACTAGGATCCTCCTCGAGATCCTCGTCATCATCCTCGCCATCCTCAGGCTCATCTGGATAATCAATAGAATATGCATCAGTATCATCCTTTGTCAAATCTGAGTCAGCAATGTATCCATGTGGCTTAGCAGTCGGTGAAGCATCCTTAGCATATGGCTGGTCCTCGACCTGGATGTCATCATCAGGTGGTACGTGATGCTCTGGGTTCTCTAGCTCTAGAGCATATAGTGGTACATGCTCATCCAACTCCATAGGATCAGGTACATAGACAGGTGACAGTAGGTGTGCCTGCCCTTGTTGGGCGACCTCCTCGTATGGGTCCATATCCAAAATTTTGCCGGCACTCTCGAGTGGGATACCTCATGATGATGGTCCATTTGAATCAGAAGATACGGACATATAGGTAACGGTGGATGAAGCGTTGTTTGAAGACATGGCATATCTGTAATCGTAATATGAACTTGTATAATTATATTATATAATACCATCGGTAATATACGTTATGCATCATAAACACGTATATAACTTATGTAAGCACTTAGTACAAACAACTAATGCTAAAATGATGTATGACATGTAAGCATGTATACTAGATGCAAATAAGTAATGTATGTATGTCCCTTTGAAAAACTTTTGAATGACATAACGTTTGAAAACGGTTATAGACCAAGTAAAAACGTTTGACCTGGTTCTTTATAACCTTGGCTCTGATACCAATTTGTAACACCCCCAAAATGGGCCACAACGGAATATGATGTCCCGAGGGTATTACTTCATAGATCAATAGCACAAGATATGAGAACGACCATTATAAGGGTCATTTAAAAACTGATACATTAGATTTAATAAATGGTTCATACAAATGGCCATAGGCTTAATTGTTTAACCTGGATAAATAAAGATTTCACAACATAACAATATCCCAAAATGTAATGCATGTAAATCTTTATGATAATGTGACTTCAAATGACGACCACCCAATGTATCCATTGACTTGCACCTTATTAACCTGAGAAAACATGTTTAAACTGTTAACAATAATGTTGGTGAATTTATAGGTTTATAAATTTAATGAAGCGGATAGCAAGATTTCCTTGTAATAGAGTAACGAATACAATATCACAAAAATGTATTATGAAATGCACTAAGCTCATGACACCAAAGCTAAACAATGTATGTATATCAAATACACGTAAATAACTTTGCCCAATGTAGATGTTCAACCCGTAACATCTATGACTCCAAATGGTATACATTCGTCGTTTCCAGCCAACCGGTAAACTAGCAAGTGCTACTTGCCCGAACGAGGATGTTAATCCCAAATAGATCTATTCATAACATTCACGCTCACATAATGCAATTTACAATTACATATATGCAATTAACAGTTCATGATGATGGGCATAGTGGGTTATAGCTACTTAGGTAAACTCGAATATTTGAATTTAAAATGTACTTGTATCCAGTTTGTAAAACAAACATGGTCTCATCCCCGAGATTTGATAAATGATTGAAATGTATAATAGTGGGGACTATAAACTCACATCTAGTAATGATAATGTAGAAGCAAGGTAATGGCACCCGTTTAATACGAATTGCAAAAGGCTTTATCCGCAACTTATGAATAATAATACATAATTACTAGCGAAAAGTACTAATATAAATACTTGCAATCATGTCACTAGTGTGTGCTTGAAACTATATTAAAATGATGTCGTTTGAAAGTAGTTTTCTTATTTAAAATATGATCAACTTTATCGGTTCAAACATGGTCAGACCGTAAGTATATAATTTACTACTCTTGGACATTTAAGAAACTAGGTCGGTCTGATACCTTGAAATATTAGTTTGGGCTAGTCCTTTTGGTCTGATTCTAAGTAATTATAAACAATTAGATGAAATATTGACGTTACTTTTCGAGTTAAAAATATCATATTTCTAAGTGTTATTATGAAATATCATAGAGTTTTCTAATTAAATTCTGAGTTCGTTATTTACCAGATATGGGAAAATAAAAAGTACATTTTTATATCTTAGTAGGGACGATCTACATACTTGTTAAGTTAACTTTGTCTAAAACAGTTGTTTAATGTTGTGAAAAAGTGGGCTTAAAACATACGTGTTTTGGCCTTGGCAGTTTCATACTTAGAAAAATATAGATGGTATAACTTAATTTCAGCATGTGCTGATTGCGTGGCCAGAGTTTTAAGGTTCGATTTGTGGTCTCAGTTACTTAACATTAGAACAAAACTAAAAAAGTACCTTATTATCTGACGGTCTACTGTCTACAATTTACCTTCTATAAGTTTAATATGGGTGGTCATTATCTAGATTAAAAACAAGTCGAAACATGCGTGTGTACGCTATGCATAACAAGATGAGTGCACACAAGGTGCTCGACAAATGTTGAGGACCAGTGCAGAGCATGCTCCTTTTAAGTGCGAAATTGTGTATGGGCTGGTTACTAAACGAGATAGGTGAGGTTCATCCTAGATCATAGGTACTACATATGGCTTCACGTAAATTGTTTAGTTCGATTTAACCTTTAGACCCTATGCGTGGCAATTTAGGAGAAATATGGCTCGTTGGATCGATATTCCAAAAAGGGTTTAAAATGTGGCCGTCTTTACAATTCAACTTTGAGTCTTCAAATAATTCATGTCCACCATTTCAGGTGATTCCAATTGCTAAATAACTACAATAGGTTCTACTATAATGCGCAACTAAGTGTTCGATTCATGGAGGCAACTTTACATGTTGTATTTTACTCTAGAAAAGGCCACGACCCCAAACTACCTACTTTTTATGCAAATTACACATCAAGATGTGGAAAAACAAGGGTTCCATTTTAATGTTATTAATGCACACTAGGATGAACATATGCAATTTAAAACAGGAGGGTAAAAACGTGTAAACTCCACAGAAACTCGAAGGAGAAGTGTGCCTCGAAATAACCAACGAGATATAAACCCTAGCTCTAATATCAAAGAAACCCTAACTTTGCCCTAGCAACAATTGATAATTCTTCTACTTTCGAGACTTTGAACCAACCCAGGTAAAACCCCCAAGTGTCGACTAATGTTTAGGGTTTATGAGTAGTGTGACGTGTATGGTTTGTGTTTGTGTAGTCCGAATTTAGTGAATAAGAGAATTACACATATGAAAGTTATGATTTTGATGTTGTGATGAAACTTGTGAATATCGTCAAGCTCAGCCATGGTTCTTATAACCCAGAACAATGAGGGTATGAAGGACTAGTCAAAAAGCACACTCACAAATGGCATGTACAGCAAATTGGGTAAAGGTTTTTTCTTGGGTTTCTTATGATTTTGTGTATAGTGATTTAAAGGTGGGATATTGTTTGTGACTTGGAGGCAAAACCAGAATTATATAGCAGCAGGTATCAAGTGTTTGGTTGGGTTTTTGGTAAAAGGGGTTATGGGCTTGCATATGTTAGATATTAGGGTTAAACTAGGAATGAATTGTTTTGTGTATGTTTACTAATTCTTTATTTTTGTTGACTTGGTGAAATGGAGATAAAATCTACACGAGTTAACTTGCCTGGATTGCAAGGATTTTATTTTTAAAACCTAGCCGAGTATGAGCTAATCCTTAGGACATCATATGAGTTTTTATTTTAGTTTGTATTTGTTTCCCCAAAATATAGAAGTTAAGGTTTAGGGTGTGGATTATTTAAAAGGGTTTTTTTACCTAGATTAAAATGAATGTGGATTTTATCATTCTTCCTGTCGCGTAATTATATTAGCTAATGAATATGAAAGCTCCAAGTGAAGTCTTATACTGAGCTTAGGTTGAGATTTTAGCTTAACGATAACGTTTGACGGCTACGCGATTTAACTAGTGTGATCCAAATGGTCATAAACGTGCTTAACTAAATAAGTGAAAGGTAAAATGAATTAATTGAGTTCGGAATATGACCTGAAAAATACGGGGTATTATAGATTCCTCCTAGGAAATTGTGATTTATACATTTCTGCATACCTAACTGACCTTTTAACTGGTTTTTCAGGTTTAACAGACTCTTTCTTAGCAGTAGTAGGTATAACAGTTTTCTTTTCAGACTTAGGCTTAGGCTCATCTTCTTCCTCATCATCTGACACCCAATCATCAATAATTAGGGCACCATCATTCTTCCTAACTTTCTTAGGTTCTACTTCACTAACACTCTTACTAGTGTTAGACTCTCGACCTTCAACAGATCTACTTTTGACTTGTGAGACTTGTTCTTCTACCAAAGACTTATCATAATTTTCCTTAGAATTATCTGACTCATTTTCATAAACAACATTAGACTCTTTCTTGCTATTCTCAGGACCATAGCCTCTGAATTCAGGCTCTTTGAATTCTTCAAGACCAGAATAAGACAGATCTAGATTGTTAGGTCTATTATAAATTAAAGGATGAGGTGGAGGAACTGCACTATATCCAAAACCCTTTTTCCTATTGCTAGTTATCTGACTTCCTAACAACTGATCTAAGTCTTTTGAGGCCTTACCAAATTTCTCAATTTTAAAATCAATGGCATCCTTTTCTTGCTTAAGTTTTTCAAACTCTGTTTTAAGCGTATTAATTTCATATTGTTTGATTCCCACTTCTTTTTTAAGGATAACAACTTCTTCACTAAAAAGAACCTCATTCTTCCTATATGTGACAAGTTGTGCCTCAACAGTATCTAGTCCTCTTTTATAAGTGATTGCCTTAAATTCAGTTTCATGTTTTCTAGCAACCAAATCATCATATTGTTTCTTAAGAGTTTCATAGTTTTTCAGACATGATTTAGTACAAGGTTTATCATTGTGTACCTCTGAGTATGAAAAGGCCATTAGAGCCATGTTTTTCTGAACTTGTTCTTCTGCCATGTCACTCTAATCAAAACCTACACCATCAATAGCCAACATTGCCTTTGAAGTGTCTTCATTGGTTCCTTGCTTCCTGGTGTTGTCTTGATTTCTAAACTGGCCTTCCTTGCTTCTTGGTGCTCTATACTCTCTGGCAAAGTGTCCTAACTTATGACAGTTGTAACACTCTACTTTAGATTTATCATATCCAGCAATATCATTACCATTAATGAAAATCTTTTTGCTTGTCTTTTGATAGTACTTCTTTGCTCTCACACTTAGCAAAGAGAGTTACCACTTCAGATCCATTGCTTCTAAATCATCTTCATGAATTTGCCCTAAATCCTGATGTAGGACATTAGAACCATTTGGATTTTCAACCATGAAAGCATACACAATATTATCACTGACACTTGCAGTGCAAACTTGTGAAGAAGCAGTGTTAGCATTATTGGTATTGCTAGAGCTTGGTGCAGTCATGAAGGCCAAGTTTTGACCACCACTGGATGTACCAACAGTTTTCTTTATCTTTTGTTCAACAATTTTGAAATTGTTGTACAAATCATCTATACTCATAGTCTTAATCCCATGCTTATTCATCCAAACAACTACATAAGTATTCCACTCAGGTGGTAAGCTGCTTAAAAATTTTAAATTTAAATCTTCTTGGGCAATCATCACACCCAAGATAGCAAGCCTACTGACTATCTTCTAAAGCCTATTAAAAATAGAGTCAAGAGACTATGCACTTGTTGCATTGAAATTCTCATATTGTTGCTTCAAGAGAGTTTTCTGAGTTTTCTTGGTAGCTGTATTACCTCCAAATCTTGTTTCAATGGCAGCAAACATAGATTTAGCTGATGTTCATTTGGAAGTGCCATGAGTAACAAACCCCTAGCTTTGACATCATTCTTTTTCTTTGTCTTCTCTTCTACAGTTGCAGGTGTAGACATCTTTGTAACTGGTATCTCATTCTGCTTAGTTGTTTGAGAAATTAAGACCCATGAATCACCATTTTCTATCACTTCCCTGAGTGCATAGTCTTGGATCTGGAAGTACTGCTTAATTTATATCCCACATCTCATACTCCCCCAATTTGAGTATGGGAAGCTTTGTAGTAGGACCACTATTTGTAGATTCAAGCTCCATGTCTTCTAGATCAAAGTTTCTCAAAGCAAAGCTATGATACCACTTGTTGATCCCAAATCTTGATCGATTCTTTAGCTTGTAAAGAGTATGTTACCTTGGATAAATCCAAAATAACAATAGTAGAAACTTTGTGTGTATATCAAAGAGTATGTGGAATCTACTCTTTAATATCTAGAAGATATATCAATGAAACAATAAACTTGAATGAATGAACACAAGATGTAACAAAATGCTTTAATATTAATAATGATAATAATACAAGTACTCTATCTTAGCACTAGGGTTTACAACCATAAAGCTTACAAGACTCTTAATCTCTGGATCTATGTATGTGTGTTTGAGAATATGAGAAATCTTTGTCTATGATGATATGTTCAACTAATGCCCTAGAGCCTCCTTTTATAGACTAAGGAGTCCTAGTCGACTTACAATATATTCCTAAGATATCTCAATCTTTTCTATACATAAACATAATCTTCTAAATAAATACATTATGCATATCTTGTACATCAATATCTCAACACATATCTTCATACGCATTCTTCTTCTCCAAACGATCTTTATCTCTTTAATACGTCTTTATCGTCTTGACAGTAGATAGTCTTCAAACACGCAATCTTTCCACTAGCATCACTAATAAACATAAGCAGTAGTAATATTGGTACTAGCAGTACTAATATACACTAACAGTAGTAACCTGTACTAGTAGTCTTAACTTTTACTACTAACAGCACTAACTACTTGGCTTATATTTTAGTCTTCAACACTGAGCAGTCATAACTTCAACTAACAGCAGTAACTGTATGCTATCAGTACTAAATTATACTAACAGTAGTAACTAGCAGTGGTAACATTATACTACTAGTACTAACCACTTGGCATAATTTCCATTATGTACCTGAGTAGTAGTAACTTCTAAGAATTCATGAAGTCTTTTAAGTCCCAACACTTTTGGTTTTCAAAGCCAACTTTTCTTAAGTGGTTTAAGCTGTTTTCAAAGGTTTTTTAAGGCTAGATTTTATTTTCAAAGGTTTTTGTATGTATACTTTTAATCTGAGGTTTTTAAGATTATTCAAACTGCTTATTTGATTAGGACTTGTTAAGTTAACTTCTAAGTGTCATTTTCATGTTTGTAGTCTAATTTCAATCTGTTTTGAGGTCTTAAGGCCATAAGGTTTTGTTTGTTGGTTTAATTTTATGCTCAAAGGTGATGTTTTGCAAAGATTGAAAATATTTTCTAAGTGTTAAAATCTGAGTGAACAGCCACTTTCCTTAGGCTTTTTCATGGCTTAATTGAATTTTAAACTCCTTTTTTATTGCTGTTTTAGATAGATTTTTAGATAATCTTTTAGGACATATAAGTTTCTAAGCCATAAGGATCCACTAAGGGGTTTAAAATTAAGCCCAAAAGTGACCCCTAAGGCTGTTTGGGTGACTATTTTTGGCATAAGTGCTTATTTGCCTTATCTGTGCTTATTTGCTTATTGTATTTGCTTAAGTAGTGATTAGTATTGCTTATTAGGTTAGTCTTAATCTATTTTAACTTATTTATCTTGTCTTAGAGCTTATTTAAGCTTATTTAGCTTTTAGTTTGAAATTTTAAGTTTTAAAGCTTTTTAAGTATTCTGTCATGTTTAGCTCAATCTAGCTTAAATTCTTTGCTTATTTTTGTTTGTTCATGCTTATTAAGTATAGCTTTTTAGTTGTTGTCATCTTATTTGCCCTTCATTAGCTTATTTAGTTTAGAAAAAGCCAAAACAGTTAGCATTTAGTCTTTTAGTCATAGAAGCTTCCTATCAACTTATTTAGCTTATTCTGCGCTTATTATTGGTTTCTAAAAAAGTGGTCTTTACAAAAATTGCTTATTTCTAGCTTAACAAAAAAGTTGTAAAAAGAAATTAGAAAACAAAAACGTTTGGGATTAGGGGAAGTCCCAAGTGAGCAGGGCTCGAACCCGGGACCTCAAACCCATTCACCAAACGTTTTTACACACACACCCTCTACCACTAGCGTCCTTGGGTCTTTTCCATTTGTCTTTGCACACTTTATTCTTTTACCATCTTTTTGAATCCATTTTTCATATAATAAGCCGTAGCTTATTTAGGCTTATTTGTAGCTTATTTGATAAGCTGGCTTAACCAGCTTATTTTTCCTGCCTTCCTCATAAGATTTAGGACTTTTGTGCAATTTTTCAGATTTTTCCATCTTTATTTGTTACTTTTTATTAATTTTCGTAGCTCAAAATTTTGAAAAGTCATTTAAAAATAGAAAATTAATTCAGAAAAATACAAAAAAATAGTTTTTAGTTTTAGAATAAATATTTTTAGGTTTACAAGTTTTAAGATCATTTTTATCATTTTTAGATTTTAAATTTCATTTTTAGCTTTTTAATTTAAATTTAGAAATTAGTTTTTAATTATAAAAAGTAGTGAAAAATATTTTTCTGAGTTTTTATCACATTTTAGACTTTTCTAAAGTAGAAAATCATTTTTTGGAATTTTTAGGAATTAATTTGTCATTTTCTAGGATTTTAAATAAATTAAATAGGTTTTTAATTCATAAAAAATTATAAAAAAGTCAAAAAAATATAAATATTTTTAGAAAATTTTCTTTTGTCATTTTAGAGGTTTAGAAACCAAATTTGCATTTTAGGGTTAATATTTGCCTTAGTTAGTTTTTAGACGCATTTTTAGGATCCCCGTTTTGCATTTTTAGTTTAAAATAGTTTTGCCTTATTTGTTTTTAAGTGTTTGCATTAATTTTCCCATAGTTTTAGAAAACCAATCAAAATATTTGTCATTCAAACATCAATTATCAAACCGACTCTCGACTTTCCATTGCATTCCTCGTTGGGGATAACAACCCGGGAATCACATACTTCCCGGTTTCTACATTGAGATTTTTTTATAATTATCCTTATTATATATTTATAATAATTTATATTTATATATATTTAAAGGGATAGTTTCAAAACTATCAAGAGGGCACGTCAATCTCTCTCTTTATTAAGTTGATTCGAGTAGGTAACCGATCAAGACTAATTTTCCAAACTAGGATATTTACCTTTATGGGTACGAGATTGTTCCATCTTGTAGCTATGTCTCCCGAGTTTAACAAGATATTATCTATATATTCCTAGTGCAAGACACCAAGAAGACATCATCCTTTGACAACTACCACTTCCATGCATCTTCTTGATGGTTCAACTCCAAAGATTGAAGCTCATTTTGCATGTCTTGGAAACCATATTAGTTTCGTGCTCTACATAAATCATGGTTTAAATAGCCTAATTTTAATTTTAGTTTCCATTTGGTAATATGTCAAATTTGTAATTTTCATTTGCTTTTAGTATGCTCATCAATAAAGTTTGTTGTTCAACAAAAAAACAAGGAAACCATATTAGTTTTGTGCTCTACATAAATTATGGTTTAATTATCCTAATTTTAATTTATTTCCCATTTGTTATATGTCGTTGTAAATTTGTAATTTTCATTGCTTCTAGTATGCTCATCAATAAAGTTTGCTCTTCAACAACATAAAAACATCCATTCTAGACTTGTAGGACCAACATTACCACTAGAAAGGAAGCCATATTAGTTTCGTGCTCTACATAAATTATGGTTTAATTTCGTTAGACTATATTAGTGTTAGCCCATGTTAGTTTATGATTATGTTATGGGCTCAAGCCCGGTTCTAGATTCTTCCATACGCATGTATATTTGTACCGTATATTGTGATTAATGGAGATAACAAACTTTCCCCTCCTTCATGGTATCACAGCCATGAAGATCCAAACCCTAAATAACCTAAACTAAAGAAACCCTAAATCTTGCAGTCATTTTTTTTCGTGCTAGGTCACGCAGTTGTTGTGCAAAGGTCACAACTTTGTTCATATTAATATCATGCTAAGGTCACGATTATGGTTATTATCCTCCTTTTGTTTTACTGTTCCATTCATTCCACCTCTCATATACACGCCACTTTTTAACCCTAATCCACATTTATACCTTATCACATAAATCATCAACTTCACCATGACCAGGATCAGACCCTCACCCACACCACTGTCTCGAAACACTCTATTAGTTCAACCCAACATCACCTCCTAACCCGTGTGCCCATCGAAGCACAGATCTGACATTTGAATTAAGTTCTCGGCAATATTTTTTTGAACAACTTTGTGAAAGCTATGATGCACTCAAGTTTATTTATGGCCCCAACAACACCTTGTCATCCAGCACTCAAGCCCCTCCCACACCCTTTACACCGGATGAGATGAAGGTTGATAAGATAATCCTATCATAGATCTTTACCACTATTTCGGATTCACTTCAAAAGCAGTTAGTCATTGCACGTCCTATACACGCTAAGGTGGCTTGGGATTCATTGGCGATTCTCGATTAAGAAAACCAAGCTTACTCGTCACATTCTAACCTTGAAAACCGAGTTACGATCAATCACACTTGGTGATTTAACCATGGAAGCATATTTTCAGAAGGTTGAGTCTCTTATGACTATTTTATCTAGTCTTGACTCGCCCGTTAGCGAAGACGATGTGGTTCAATCTGTATTAATGTCTTCCCTCAAATATAATCAAGGTGCGGTACAAGCCCTACCAAAACTTTCGGCTTACAAAACGATTCTCTCTTTGCTTCATACCGAAGAGATGCGCCTCAAAACATTTCTAGAAACTCGTCGTCCTCCCTCTCCCTATGGTGCTTTTGGCTTGAATCAGGTACATCTCATCGCCCTCTAATCCACAAGGTTAAATCATTACGATCGTGTTTTTAATTTTGCCAAAGGGTCTGCCCTAAGTAGTGAATGTCGTAATTTACAAGATGCCACTTCTATAACCTGCGCTAGTAATCAATGACGAATTCGAGTCACACAACAGAAGCTTTACTTATCAAATTGTTAGACAAACTTGGCGTGAATGATATTGGGAAAACTAGGGTCAGTAACAACAATACCACAACTACTACACCCATTGCCTACACTGCTACTGCTAATCTAGTTTCTATCACTATCCGGTCGTACCCAACCCATAACCCTCACTCGCCCAACAGTTATTAACTCCACCAACCCAGTATGCGGCCCAAACAATACAACCTCAGCTGGCCCAATATGTGCCTCCCCTACCCGGTTTTACTTACCTCCCAACAGTAGCCCAACCGGCGGCCCAACCATCTCATGTACAACCTCAGCCGGCCCATGGATCATCTGCTACACCTGGACTAATGGATAACACGAGTCAAGCAACTTTGCTTCCTCAAGCCTTCACTACCGGGACTCTTCATGACCCTCCTACCGGGAATATGGAACATGACAACAGGGTGCTATATCTCATTTAAATACTCAGTTACTAGTACTTAATACTAAATTATTATTCGTGTATGTATCCAAGCTGTTTCTGTAGTGACTGTCACTCTATACCCTTTACTAATTCGGATACATAACATTTTGCCTACTACATCCAGATCACTTCATCTTCATAATGTTCTCATCACACCTCATATTGTTAAAAATTTAATTTTTGATCTTAGTTCGTGTCAAGAAAATAAATTGTATTATGACAATTTTGACTCTTTTGGTTTTTTTGTTAAGGATTTCCTGACACGTCGGGTGCTACTCCGCTGTGATAGCACGGGGGATCTTTACCCAGTCACTTCTCCATCTCCCATTCCACACGCGTTCCTTGTGAGTCAACATACGTGGCATCAACGACTTGGACATCCAGGAAGTGAAGTTTTACGTCGTCTTATTTCGTCAAAGTTTATTTCATGTAATAAAGAGAAGCCTCCCGTTCTTTGTCATGCTTGTCCCCAGCTTGGCAAACACTGCGGCTCCTATTTGTTAGTTCAATACAGTAGTTCATTCTTGTTTTGGACATTATACACTCCGGATGTGAGGGACTTTGTTACCTATTTCGAGTTGCCTTTTAGGTTTTAAATATTATGTTTTTTGTTTTGGACCATTAATTCTCATTCTTTGTTGGTTTATCCGTTACTTTTTTCGAAAACTGATGGTGGCTCTCAAATAATGGTTGTTTCGTAAATTTTGTTTCCAACCCAGTTTTAATTGCAAAATCAAGTCGTTTCAGTGTGATCATGGTGGTGAATTCGACGACCGCGCCTTACATAAACTATTTTCCGAAAATGGAATTCAGTTTCGGTTCATATGTGCTCATACCTCATAACAAAATGGCAAGTCCGAACGCATGATTCGTACTCTCAACAACCTTATATGAACCTTACTCTTTCAAGCAAATCTACCACCAACCTTTTGGGTCGAAGCTCTCAACATGGCCGTTTACCTACTTAATATCCTACCATCCACTGCCATTACCAATGAACTATACCCGCTTATTTGGTACACATCCGATTATAATCTCTTACGAACCTTTGGATGTTTATGTTATCCCCATGCCTACACCTCATACAAACTTGAACCACGTGCCACTCCATCCATATTTTTAGGACATGTAACTAATCACCGTGGGTACCGTTGTTTTGACTTAAACACCAACAAATAATCATTTCTTGTCACATGACCTTTGACGAAACGGTTTTTCCATATGGAACCAATACCACCACCACGCCTACAACATGAACTTTTCTTGATGATATACCCGATATACCACCCATTATTCTTCCCACTTTATAAACCACACAACCAAACACTACACCCTCTGTCACAGATATACCTCACGAACCCACTAGCCCACCTCCCTCCAATAGTCTAACACATCAATCTCTTTACTCACCATCCACGGCCCAACGGACTTCATCATCACACACAGCCTAAATGACACCCCCTACAACTCACCAATCATTGGCCCACACACTTGCTACGGCCCAATCTCCCTCACCACTATCTGTTACGGCCCAAACCACCTCACCGCCTCTACACACTATCGACCAACCTTTTGTCAAAATACCAAATCCACCAACCAACCCAAACCCGGACTCGGTTCACCACATGGTCACCCGTTATCGGGTCGGCTCCAATAGGAAACGCGTACGAGAAAGAAAAATAAATAATTAGTAAAATAGATAACGTCGTAAAAGACCTGAAAATACGGAATGTTATAATTGGCAAAATGCTATGTGTGACGAATATAATGCTCTTATTAAAAATCAAACTTGGACTCTAGTACCTCGACCTACGGACACTAATATTGTTCGTTGTATGTGGCTTTTTCGCCACAAGTATTTGGCAGATGGCACGCTTAGTCGCTACAAGGCTCGTCTTGTAGCGAATGGTAGTACACAATTAGAGGGGGTTGATGTTGATGAGACCTTTAGTCCGATTGTTAAACCGGGTACTATTCGGACTGTTCTTAGTTTGGCTGCTTCTCGACATTGGCCAATTCATCAGCTTGATGTCAAGAATGCTTTCTTACATGGTGATTTATCTGAGACGGTTTATATGCATCAGCCTCTAGGATTTCGGGATTTTGCTCATCCTGATTATGTGTGTTTATTACAGCAGTCTCTCTATGGGCTTAAACAGACCCTCGGAGCTTGGTTTCAACGGTTTGCATCTTATATTACTCGGGTTGGTTTTTCTCATAGTCGTTGTGACTCCTCTTTATTTATCTACAGACAGGGGACCGATACTGCTTACTTGTTATTGTATGTTGATGATATTGTTCTTACAGCTTCTTCTGAGAGTTTGTTACAGCAGATTATTAGATCATTGCATCAGGAGTTTGCTATGACAGATCTGGGTCCGCTCGATTATTTTATGGGTATATTGGTTACACGTGATTCTTCAGGATTGTTTTTATCTCAGGAGAAATATGCTATTGAGATTCTTGACATGGCACATATGGATAATTGTAATCCCAGTCGGACTCCTATTGATACTGAGTCTAAGCTGGGAAGTGATGGCGATCCGGTTTCTGGCCCAACTCTTTATCGGAGTCTTGCAGGTTCTCTACAGTATCTCACTTTTACTCGACCAGATATTTCATATGCAGATCAGCAGGTGTGTCTTTATATGCATGATCCTCGGGAGCCTCATTTCTCTGCTCTT
>BQNB010126577.1:0-19580 GCA_026074375.1 Tanacetum coccineum | reverse complement strand
ATAACAGGATTCAAACAAAAGGGAAGAAGAAATTTAGATTGTTAATTTGTGGATTTTGAAAGCCATCTTTGTTAGAAGATGTTTATCAAAACATAATTAAAGTCATTTTTTAGTAGTCAAAAGTAATCAAAACTTTCTATATCGCCTCTCATAAACATATTTACGCATGCAAGAATCAAAGAATATTGAATTGAAATTATATGAAACGCATTTGGTTTGTGTGTGTTTTTTTGTTCGGTAATAAACAAAAAAAGAGGGGGAGGTTTGTGTGTGTGTTTTAGAGTGGCAGAGAAAAAAAATAGTGAGATCTAGAAGGAGAGGTGGGAGAAGAAGATGAAGACACGTAGCAAAGTAGCGGGTCGGATTTATTAAAGACATGAACGTTTAATAAAGAGGTCATTAACAGTGCCTCGGGATGACAATCTTGGGGTTTAATATATATATGTATAATAACTAATGGAAGCTGTAACCCCTTCATGTTTTTGGTTTTTTTATAATTTAGTTTATATTATAAAACTGTGAAACGGAAAATGCGGAACAAAAAATATAAAGTTTAACAAGTCAAAAATATTAAACTGACAAAAAGTACGGAACAAAAACTGATAAAAAACTGTGTTGCAATGTAAATTGGGGATTAAACATGTTTTGTATTTTTTTTACACGTTATAATCGTTTAACACGTGTTGTTGTATTGACTTGAAGCAAACACATATTGACTGGAACGTAAGTAATTAAGTACTACCTTGATGGGATTCTCTACCAACATGCCACAATTGACAAAATATTATAACCCCTTCTTTGTGAGTTGCATCAACCACTTTCTTCCGACCCTTTACTTGTTTGTTAATGAAAATACCGGTACATGCGAAAACCTGAACCCATACATAAACTTAAGCAAATAGTAATATTCCACAAATTAATGGCACCAAAGGTCCTAACGGACTAACAAAACTCCTACAAAAAATGTACCTTTAATTTCTAATCTCCTGGTACTAAAACATGCTATTACTAATGAACTGTTCGTGTCAGATTCTGAAGTAATTCATGAAATTAACACATTTCACATTCAAATACATCAAATGAGGTATAAAACAGTATTAACGCAACATACCAACAAAAAACTTGATGTAAATACAAGAAAAAATTACCTCCTTTTACACATTTATCATGAAAAACAACGAGTTCAAAATATTTTCTAAAATGAAACTGTAGATTTATTTCTTGGTTTTTCTAAAAAATGAAATCCAAATATCAATTAAAATTCCAACACATGATAAAGGAAAGCGTATATACATTGTGAAGGTGCAACATGATATCTTCGTCAAAACTATTACGCGAGCGCTTTGCAAACTCTGATGGTTCAGTGACCTTGTTGCTCTCTACTCGACATTGCTGTGTAGGTCCCCATTTCTTGTTCTCTATCACCCCGATTGGAGCTTCAAGTATGATACAATCTCTAGCAACATTGACCTACACGGAAACAAACACATGTGAGTAATTCTTATTTTTATTTTATTGTTAGTAATATGTAACTGGACTAACCATTGCTGAGCCATCAGGTAAAACTGTGTACATAATAAAGTGTACTTTTTAGCGAGCCTGGATTATGATGAACTGTTGGACAGTTTTTATCCATTTTTAATACATAATAAAGTGTCAAGTGTGATTGAAACTATCCTAGCACTCTAATAATTATTTAACTCCTTGAATAAAGACGACTTTTATTACAAAAAGAGTAAATTGCATAAATCATCCCTAAAATTTGGCCAAATTGCATGTTTCGTCCCAAACGTTACGAAAATGAAAAGATCGTCCTTGTGGGGAAACCTTTGGTGTAAGTATCGTCTTTGTAGGGAAACATTTGGGGAAACCTTTGGTGCAAGTATCGTCCCTGCGACAAGGACGATCCTTGCACTTTCGTAACGTTTGGGACTAAACATGCAATTTGGCCAAACTATAGGAACGTTTTATGCAATTTGCTCTTACAAAAATAAACTTTAGGTGACTTCAACATGTTGGACCCACTGCCCTTTTGGCTATCGTTTTTTGAGCTATTAGAGATAAAAACACAAACGGAATCGATCCGTTAATAAGTTAAAGTGTAACAATCTTACTACATAATAATGTGTCGAGTATAACTGAAAACAATCTCAGTACATGGTAGATCTAAATGTTTGAATGAAGACAATTTTTAGTGGACATGAAAAATACTTTGGGTGACTTTAAACATGTTTGAACCGTACCCTTTTAGCTAACTTTGTATTTATTTAACGTGTTTGAGACACAAACACAACCCAAATCGAAGAAATTTAATATCATTCTAAGGACCTTCATTTTATCAAACACTTCATGAGCATCCTCCAACTTGCCGCCAGATAACTTGTAAGTATAGACAATGTAACAATCATACTAACAACAAATAAACTTAGAGAAATTTGATATCAGAGATGTATAGAGATAAATACGCATAACAGAAAATTGTCTCAGCAACTCGTTAAGAACGACCTCAATATCCTTGAACACAACCTCACCAACCTATAAGAGCATATGGTACAATGCGTTTTCATGTGGCGTTATGACGAAACGCCACGTCACGGCACCACAACCGTACCAGCTCTCGCGTTTTCATGCCTCAAGTCGTAGTAGCCAGCCCAAATGGTCCGGGAAAACGGCGCACGATGGTGCGAGACACTGTAACGTGTCTCGCGTTTTCGTGCATTAATTTTTTTTTTTTGCATTTGAAATTTTTTGTAACGGTAGAATTTTGAAAAAGGCTCCTACTAGCCTTTTTTGTATCAAATACCCATTTTTCAAATTTTTACCCATTCAAATCTTATAAATACCCCCTTAAACTTTTATTTTTTTCACACTCTTTTACATACACAACACAAAAATACTCTTAAAAAACACTATGAATCCTGACAACAATGATATGGCCGATTTTTACGATTATTACTCTCAAGGCTATATGAACCTGTATGCATAATATTTTGAATATTTTGAACAATATCAAAGTTTGGATAATGAAGAAGGAGAAAGTTCTGTTGCTAATTCGGAAAAACATATTAGGAGATACATACAACGTGAACGAGAAATTGCGGAAGAAAAGCTAAAGCGATATTATTTTGGCGACGAAAACAATCCACCTATATATCCGGAAGAATATTTTTGGTGAAAGTATCGTATGAGTTCTACACTTTCTAAACAAATCGTCAATGATATTACCAATTATAATGTTCACCCTCTTCCCGATTACTTTCTTTATTTAAACAACGTCCCGATTGTACCAGTCGTTTAGGTTTTAGTCATATAATGAAATGCAAATCCGTCATACGCCAATTGGCATACAGCTCATCATCCAATGCATTTGATGAGTATTTGCAAGTTGCTGAACATTGTTCACGTGAATGTTTATGGAACTTCACTTAATGCATATATATATTGTACGTTGAAGAGTTTTTAAGAAATCCTACTTTAGATGATGTCTAACATGTATATGAATTGCACGAAAGGAAACACAGGCTCCCCAGAATGTTCGGAAGCATTGATTGTATGCATTGAGAATGAACAAATTGTCCTAAGTCCTTACATGGTCAATTCAAAAGACGTGATAAAAATACCCGACTATAATGCTTGAAGCCATTGCGGATCAACAATTGTGGATTTGACATGCATATTTTGGGGTACCGGGGGCAAATAACGACCTTAATGTTTTATATGGTTCACCGTTATTTGATGACCTTCTAGCGGATAAAGCTCCAGAAGTTTCGTTTGTAATAAATGGAAAAACTTACGAAAAAAGTTATTATTTAGCGGATGGAATTTATCCTCAGTGGTCTACGTTTGTTAAATCGTTTACTATGACAAGGGATGAAAAAACAATGAAGTTTAAAAGAGTTCAAGAAAGTTCAAGAATATATATTGAACGAGCTTTCGGAGTCCTACAAGGTTGGTGGAGAATTATACAACAACCCACACGAGCATATCATGTCAATACCATTAAAAGAATCATGTATTGTTGCATCATATTAGATAACATGATATTGCATGATCAAAAATTCAAAGTTAGTGAATATGGAGATATGTTCGTTTCTCCACAACAGAATATTCAACGTACTTGGGTCGAACGGGGCGAGATACAATGAAGGAAAAACAGAGAACTTCGGGATAGAAGAATTCACGACGACCTTCAACGCGATATTGTGGAGCATTTGTGGAACCTTAATCATTAAGTTGTATTTTTTTATTTTTATTGTTGAATTTTTAATGAATCATTTATTTTTATTAATGAATTTTTAATGTGTTTTATTAATGAAATTTTAAATTTAGTTTAATATATTGTTGTTGTTGAATTTAAAGAAGAAAAAAAAAGGTGAGGTCACTATAACACCAGAAAATGTGGTGTTAACCATGGAGAGGGTTTTTGGTGTTGTGACGAATTCTAGTATTATGGAAAAAAATGGTGACGTGCCACCACTTTACTTTTTCCCACGGCACGGGCACGACGGCTCCATTGTACCTTGTGCTCTAAATAGGACACAATCATACAAAAATGGATTAACATGTTATGAATAACATAAAGGATTAGGATCCTCTCATTTTCAACTTTCTCATGTTCTTCTCAAGTTCATATGTTGTGAGAGTAGGTAAATTAATATATCACATATTTTATTTATTATGACCCCACTAGTTTATTTACTTTTATTTCATTGGTTCAACATGACAAAATATTAGACACAAACTTTAGAGGATCTCAATCCTAACATAAATTATGAAACCAAAAACAAAATCAACACAAAAAAACGCACCTTGAATTCTTAATCATGTGCTGAAAAACTATCAAACTACAAAAAAACATATCAAAAACCAAGATTAGAACCTTATAAAGAAAATTAGAAAACAAAATTTTCAATGAATACAAAAACCCCAAGTGTGTAAATAGATGAAGAGGATCTATATAGAATTTGTGGTACCAACGGCTTTATTTATTCTGGTGGCCAAAATTTGGGTCACCAGAATTTAGGTTTTGTGTGTGTTATGTCTGATTTTGATTACGCAAAATTGTGCAAATGAGAAGCTCAATTTGATAATGGATTGATGTGTTACGTGCCCACCAGGCCATAATCCCATGCCAACGTGATCTCATGCAAGACAAGCAACTGTTCTTTTAATTGTTAGACTTTTTCAAATGTTGGACTTTTTCATTTTTCCAGTGTGCTAGAATAAAGGAAAGAGTGGGTATACCACTTTCCATGTGTGTCGTAAAATTAGGATCTATTTTAACTGTCATGTTAGTTGTATCTCCATATAAGGAGGGTTTTTACTTTTGGAATGATATGCAGAAAATTGTCCCACTTCTTCCCTTATTTCTCTTCTATCTTTCTTTATTAATTCCCTTCCATTAGGTTACCTGATCAAACCACATCAGTGGTATCAGAGACAGCCGTGATCCAATGGAAACCCGTAAAAAGTCTCTTGAGCAATTTCAACAGGAGACACATGAGAATTTTGAGAAGTTCAATGCTATGATGGAACGGTTAATGACGGAGGTGCAATCTCTCAAAGATAAGGTTCCGTCCAGTTCTTCGGGTTTCAGGGGCGGACCAATGGGTGTTACCGGAAGTGACGTGAAACCTTACTTGAAGCTCCACTTTCCCCGGTTTAGTGGTGACGACCCTACAGGGTGGATCTACCAAGCGGAGCAATACTTCGACTTTCAAAAGGTGGCTTCAGAAGACCAAGTGCAATTGGCCTCTTTTCACTTAGACGGAATTGCTCTTCAATGGCATCGTTGGCATACGAAAACCAGAGGACCGTTAACATGGCAGGAATTTACAAAGGCATTACTTACCCGGTTTGGCCCGACGGATTATGACGATGCTTCGGAAGCCCTACATCGTCTCAAACAAGTCACAACGGTTGCTGCATACCAAGAATCTTTTGAACGATTATCGAATCGGGTCGATGGTTTACCGGAATCGTTCTTGGTGGGTTGCTTTATTGGAGGACTGAAAGAAGAAATCCGACTAGAGGTAAAACTCAAAAACCCACGTCAGTTGGTTGATGCAATAGGAGTCGCACGTGTTGTGGAGGAAAAATTAAACCTGCAACGTCGGGTTGTTTCTGGAACTCGATCACCGGGGTTTAATACTACACCAAGAAGTTCTTCCAGCCCGGGTTTACTCGGCCCAGCTCCTGCCCAACCTTTGGCACTACCTGCCCCCACGCCCATACGTCGCTTGTCTAACACCGAAGCCCGCGCGAGACGCGAGAAGGGGCTTTGCTATTACTGTGATGAACGCTATACACCGGGGCATAAGTGTAGCAAACCTCAGTTGTTTATGATCCATGATGTCCAAGAAATTGAGGAGGGGCAACATGAGGAATCAATGGTACAACAACCCGACGAGACACCCGCCGAAATCTCGTTTCATGCGATATCGGGTACCATCTTACCGCAAACTCTACGCTTCCCGGGTCGTATCCAGAATAAAGATGTCGTGGTATTGGTGGATGGAGGAAGTACTCACAACTTCATCGATCAAGCATGGGGGGATCGATTTGGTCTTACTGTTGTTCATGATGTCCATTTCGAAGTGGTGGTAGGAAATCGTGAGAAGATGGTCTGTACAGGTAGGGTGAAAGATCTCACTATTGTCATTCAAGGTTATACGATAACTACAGATTTTTTTGTTTTACCTGTGGCGGCTTGTCCAATTGTGTTGGGAGTCCAATGGTTAAAAACCTTAGGGCCCATCGAAACTGACTTCGAAAAACTCACCCTCGGGTTCCGCTTAGCTGGTTCATCTCACAAATTACAAGGGTTGAAAATGTCCGAGTTGACGGCCCTAAAGTCCCACGAATGCATGAGGCTTAATGAAAAAACAATGCTCCTCCAGATTAGTCCAATTATTGATAACCGCTACCTGATCATACACCTTGCCCAGCTGTCCAGTCGGTCTTGTTCGAGTTTGCCAACATTTTTCAGGAGCCTAAGGGGTTACCCCCACGACGTTTCCAAGACCACAGCATTCCATTGTTACCAGGTTCTCAACCCGTTAGTTCTCGACCATATCGACAACCTTATTATCAAAAAACCGAGATTGAAAAGCAAGTGCGAGAGTTACTTCAGCAAGGTTTGATTCGGCCTAGCCACAGCCCTTTCTCCTCACCGGTCTTGCTCGTTAAAAAATCAGATGGTACTTGGAGGTTTTGCGTAGATTATCGAGCTTTGAATGATATTACAGTTAAGGATAAATATCCTATACCCATAATCGATGAACTTCTCGATGAGCTTTATGGGGCGAAGGTTTACTCTAAACTCGATCTTCGGTCGGGCTATCACCAGATACGAGTAAGAGAGGGAGACATTCATAAGACGGCTTTTCGTACGCATGAGGGGCATTATGAATTCGTCGTTATGCCGTTTGGACTCACCAACGCCCCGGCTACCTTCCAATGTCTCATGAACGACCTTTTCAGGCAATATCTTCGTAAGTTTATATTAGTGTTTTTCGATGATATATTAATTTATTCTAAGTCAATTGATGAACATGTAGAACATGTTAGGGAGGTTCTGGGAATTCTCAAAGCTAACCACTTATTTGTTAAAGCCTCTAAATGTTGCTTTGGGGTTACACAAGTGAATTATCTAGGCCATGTGATAAATTCTGACGGCGTTTCAGTCGAAGCGGCTAAGGTAGATGCGGTATTATCTTGGCCGGTTCCTACCAACGCTAAAGGGGTACGGGGTTTTTTGGGGCTCGCGGGTTACTATCGCAAATTCATTAAGGGGTTTGGGAGTATTGCCGCGCCGTTACATAAATTGGTTGGGAAGGGACCTTTTGTTTGGGACGAGGCTGCTAACAAGGCTTTTGAATTACTGAAAATAGCCCTCACCACAACACCGACATTAGGCTTGCCGGATTGGTCAAAACCTTTTACTATTGAGTGTGACGCGAGTGGGGTGGGCATCGGAGCCGTTCTAACGCAAAGCGGAAAACCACTTGCTTATTTTAGTGCCCCTTTGAAGGGTACCATGTTATCGTGGTCAACGTATGAAAAAGAAATGCTTGCGGTTGTGAAGGCGGTTCGTAAGTGGCGGCCTTACTTGTTGGGACGCGCATTTGTGGTTAAAACTGATCACATGAGCTTAAAGTATCTTCTAGAACAACGTATTTCCACTCCAGCGCAAACAAAGTGGCTGACCAAGCTCTTGGGGTATGACTATAAAATTGAATATAAGAAGGGAGCTACTAATCGAGGAGCGGACGCCCTGTCTCGATGTCCTGAGTTCCAGTTTATGGCTTTTTCACATCCATGTACCACCTTATGGTCTGATATTCAAAGCGAGGTAACTACTGATCCTTACTATAGTAATTTACCCACCTCGTTGCATGCAAGTTCCCATAGGAGGGTACTGTACAGGGATGGTGTTTGGTTTCGCGATGGTGCAATTCTATTAAGCCCTTCCTCTCCATTGTTGCCTACTATTTTGGAATTAGGTCACTCATCACCTGAAGGAGGCCATTTCGGTCTACATAAAACATTAGCCAAGATAAGAACTAATTTTTGGTGGGTGGGGTTGAAAGCTTCAGTAAAGAAATATCTACAGGAATGTCAAATTTGTCAACGGTTCAAATCGGATAGCATGCAACCGGCTGGGTTATTACAGCCGTTACCCATTCCGGAGCGGGTATGGGAAGATATAAGCATGGATTTCATTGAGGGTCTGCCGATTTCTAATGGGTTTTCGGTAATTATGGTGGTAGTAGATCGATTGTCAAAATATGCACATTTTATTCCACTCCGACATCCATTTACGGCAGCGACAGTGGCTAGAGAATTCGTGAATTCTATTGTGCGGTTACATGGGTTTCCTTCGACTGTGGTTAGCGACCGTGACAAGGTTTTCATCAGTTCTTTCTGGCAATCTCTTTTTAAGTTACAGGGAACCGTCTTGTGCATGAGTTCTAGTTATCACCCTCAGACGGATGGCCAAACGGAAGTAGTTAACCGGACCTTAGAGCAATACTTGAGATGCTTCACGGGTGATAAACCGAAGAAGTGGACTGAATGGTTACCCTGGGCGGAGTACAGTTACAACACTTCGACACATACTTCTACAAAGCTGATGCCTTTTCAAATTGTGTACGGTAGGTTGCCTCCTAAGTTGGTGCCGTATATTCGCGGTACAACTAAGGTCCAAGAAGTTGATGAGTACATGTGTCAGGGGGGTGAAAGTTTTAAGCAACTTTCAGAAATACACTACTAGCATATCAGAAACCGCAATGAAAATTTAAATGAGCTGATCGACCCACCGCCTTGCGAGTTGGGAATTTCAAAAGTGGGAATTTTTTGTCTAACATTAAGGCTCCCAGCTGTACCGCCAATCGAGTGTGGTAAGCCGTTACTCAGCAAAGCTTGCTCCCCGTTTTTTTGGACCTTACAAAATCTTAAATCGCGTAGGACCAGTTGCGTATCGGGTGGAGCTACCTCCGGGCTCTCTTATACATGATGTGTTTCATGTAAGTTTACTAAGACGTTTTGTGGGCACTGCACCGGAGGTGATTCAAGTCACGCAAGATGAACCTGTGGTCTCGCCGACACTCATGCAACCAGAAGAAATTCTCGAGGAAAGGGTGGTCCAGAAGGGTAAGTATCGACCAAAGACTGAGTTACTTGTCAAATGGAGGGGCTATCGACATTGGGCGGGCATGCAAATTGGGAAGGACTAAATGGGTTTTCCGCTTCGAGCTTACACTGATCTTCACCTTGAGGACAGGGCGATGTGAGTCGGGGTGGATTCGTTTGTTACGTGCCCACCAGGCCATAATCCCATGCCAACGTGATCTCATGCAAGACAAGCAACTGTTCTTTTTATTGTTAGACTTTTTCAAATGTTGGACTTTTTCATTTTTCCGATGTGCTAGAATAAAGGAAAGAGTGGGTATACCACTTTCCATGTGTGTCGTAAAATTAGGATCTATTTTAACTGTCATGTTAGTTGTATCTCCATATAAGGAGGGTTTTTACTTTTGGAATGATATGCAGAAAATTGTCCCACTTTTTCCCTTATTTCTCTTCTATCTTTCTTTATTAATTCCCTTCCATTAGGTTACCTGATCAAACCACATCATGATGGACATATGTTAAGCAAATAAACTAACACCAACATGCATCTAAACCTAAAAAAATTATGTGTTAGCGGAGATTAGGTTAATATTATATGTAAGATCTATTTTGCCACCATTGTTGAGACACATCCCACTCATACACACCAATTGAATATTAATAAATCAATGTTCATTAGGATTAAAGAAATATTATCTCAAAAATATTGTAGCAAATTGCGAGGAGAAGCACTATGATGAACGTTATATATAGATAAGGAGTATGGTAACGAGGGAGCCTCGCCAAATCCAACGTGACTTCGCCACCCGCCTCGTCACCACACCATCACAACTTGCCACAAGCCAAAACACGATATCTCGCCACCCCCGTGAGTTAAATACGACAAAGGGTTTAAAATTTATAACCGTTTGGTTTTAAAGCCAACAGCTAATTTTTTTTTTTCAAACTTTTTAATTTTTTTTTCAAAATTTATACCAACTTTTTCACTTTAAATACCACTTCATTTTAACATTTTAACACACACTTCTCTACCAATTTATACCCACTTCTTATACTTTCAATATCTCAACACATCTTCACTACCAAAAAAAATGTCTCAAGCACCAAATGAACCCGGTTACTTTACCCATCTTCTCAACTCTAACCCGCATAAAATACTCATATTCTCCTAACCAATCGAATCCGTCTACCCTAGGTTCACAAAATTTAAATTCTTCCTCGCAACCATATCCTCCTTTTGGAACGCAAATGTCACCCGAACAAGCTTATCAATCACAATTGGCGTATCATCAACAACAACAACCATCACAACCGTATCCACCTTACGGCTTCCAAAATTTTGCGAATCCAAAAAATACTCCACCACAATATTTTCCACCACAACCGCAATATTTTTCACAACAACAATCACAACCATCACAAACACAATTCAAAGTACCACAAGGCAAAGATCTCCGTGATGGAAGGCGTAAACAAAAAAAAAACAGGAAAACAACCCGTTGTCGATTTGGACGAGGACGATGATGATGACATGCCAGGACGAAGAAATCTTACCCGTTGGAATCAGAACGAAGAAATGTTGCTAGCCGAGACTTGGATCGAGCACTCGCAGGACGTCAATATCGGAAAAGACCAACAAGACGACGTTTATTAGAACCTGATTATGCACGATTTCAACTCGCGAACAAAAGCTCTTCCTTGTACCAAAAATATGATGACGGGAAAATGGACCAAGATGCACGGTGATTGCCAAAGGTTTAACGCTATTTACAAACATTTAACTCGTAAAAGCGGAGAAAATGATGCTGACTTGGTCGAGAATGTAAAGATGAGTTATTTAGAGCGATGTGGTAAAAAAAATTCAATACCCTCACGTGTGGAATATTTTGAAAATTTACCCCAAATGGAATGCGGCGGAGCCGATTGATGAAGATAATATCGAAGAACTGTTTGGTCCTGATCCAAGAGAGCGTCCCGCCGGCAAACAACGGGCCTCGAAAAACCAAAAATCGGTTGACACGTCGAGCGCCGGAGGGAGCACCGGGGGAAGCCAATCGGAGTCTGTATCGTCACTTGTTTCTCAGGATTATAGACGTAAATGTGATGCTGCTGAAAGAGCGTACGAGGTGAAGAGAGACAAAGAACTAGCGATGATGCAGTGTAGAGAGCTGGAGTTTGTCATGCTCGATCCTTTGACGTTGCCGCCTGAAATACGAGCCATCATTGAAAAGAAACAAGCTGAAATAATGAAGAAATATCCAAGCGCTTAATTTAGTTTTGTATTTTTATGTGTTTATGTTTCGTATCGTTTAATTTCTTTAAGTTTTGTATTTTTAATTTATGTTTTTTTATTATGTATTGTATTTTAAATTTTAATGAAATAAATTATGTTTGTGTGAAAAATGAAAAATAAAATAAAATTGTGGGTGGTGGGGCCAAAGTGAAAAGATAGAGGTGTGTTATGAGTGAAGGACTATTTTTGAGTAGGAGTGAGATGCTGATGTGATAGCCTGTGAGGCCCAAATGAGAAGATACATCTAGCCATGATACTCCTTTATCTAATACAACAAAGTGTTCATTTTTTGCTTCTTTTTTACATAACGTTGTATTTTTTTCTTATCCCCATGCGAACATCAATACACTCAAAGCATTAAATAAAGACGAAATAATATATTAGGAAAATAGATTATACACGATTAAGGATTATCCGATGAATCCTTAATTATCAACACCCTAATATCGAAAAAAAACATTCTTACTCCAATACACGGTTTATAATAAGGGTCGATATTTAGTCGTGTTGTTCGACATTACTATGGTCATGTTATCTTTACATGCAGAGGCGGAGCCAAGATTTTTAGTTAAGGGGGCCGAACGTGCTAAATGCAAAAAGTCATAATGTTAAGGGGGGCTCAATGTAAAAAACTAGTAGAAAAACGACTTGTAATATAGATAATTAATGAATAAATAAGTTGATTAGGGGTGGCTCAGCACCCACTAGTCCCCCTACTAACTCCGCCCCTGTTTACATGAATGATAGGGTAAACAATTTAAATAATCATTTTGCTAGTCAAAGTTTACCATTTAACCTTGAGATGCAATTTTGAAAACTAACCATGACATTCACAAATCGTTTACGGAGCTTTAATTTGAATATAAGAATGAACATAAAAGTAGTTTGCAGATAGTTTAGGAATCGCAAATTGTTTGCGAGCCATTTGCTAATCGCTAATGATTTGTGAACCATTTTGCGAATCACAAAATTGCGAAGTAATAAGAATTTAAAAGATAGTTCTTGTATTTTTTGAGTAACAGGAATGGGCGGCGGAGCGGTTTGCACTACACATATTTTTTTGGAAAAACGTTTGCAAACAAACATCATTATTCTGAATCATACTGAATCATCTTCTCTTTAACCTGTAGCTAACATTTTGCAAGCAAAATACAAAAGTCGCAGGCACAGCAATAAAGACTGTTATGTTTTTAAACTTACTCTAACTACGATGCATACAATATTTATGTACGCAAAACATCACGTCGCAGAGTGCGGGCCTTAAAACCCCGGTCCTCTCGAATTTGAGTTTCACTCACCTCTCGAATAAACTCAAAGAAATATTCAAAGAAATTCTGACCACCGGTCGGAATGGTTTGTGGGTTCCCAACGGCTGAACCTAATAAGATAGCATTTTACAACCCAAGATGTACTAAATACTTGATCGTTGTTTTAAAACCCTCTATTTTCCAATAAAAATGTTGGTATACTTCCACATCGGATATATCATATAACCCGTTTAGTGTGTTGATGGAATACATTTATATTAGAATATGTAAATGTGCTTTGATATTAAGTTTATTTTGCTCAAAAAAATATTAAAGTTTTTTTTTTTTTGGAACGGCAAAATATATTAGAAAAAGCTAACAAGGAGCTAGAAAATTACAAAGTAACAAGATGAGGGTTTTTAAGCCACTCAATCAAACTAAAAGAAGCTTTACATCTATAACGACACCAATAAAAAGAACGAGACCTCACATCTTCAAAGATAACCGCCTTTGATGGAGACTCCGAACCGAAGATACTTTTATTACGAAAACTCCATATGTGCCACCACATCACATAACAAACTCCTTCGAAAAGATTCTTGTGCTTGATCGTAAGACGAAGATTCGAAATCCACTCTAACCACTCTTCGTAGGAGGATACTTCCACATACATAACGTCCCACCAACACGAGATCTTATGCAAAACATCCCTAGCAATTTGGCAAGTGAAGAAAATATGCCTAGTAGATTCCACCGCCCTACCGCACGTTGGGCAAAGAATAGATTCAATATCCATTCCTCGACGAGAAATGTTCAATCTAGATGGCAAATAATCTAATTTAATTTTCCAAGCTAGAATATTCACCTTAATAGGAACCGCTTTAATCCAACGCGTTCTAGAAGCAACCGCCGATAACATGTGCTCATCAATTTTCTTTCTAACCGAGGCGACGGAGAAGTCACCCGAACCTTCCAAAGACCACACCCATCTATCCCTCCTATTAACAAGAACAGTTCCTTCAACCTTCGCCATCAACTCGCCATATTGGTCTTGTTCCACACCTCCCCTAGGATCTCGACGAAAAGAATAGGAAAGCTTTCTTAGAAACAATCTATAAGACTTTTGCTTTGTACTGTATAAGTTTTCAATTTCTTTTTTTAATTTCCTAAAAGTTAATTTAAGTTTAAGTTTTTATATATTAATGCAAATTTTATTAATTTAAATGACATTTTAATTTTAATGTTTATTAATTTTTTTAGAAATGATGTGTTTAGTGGTTGTTAAGTGATGATAACTATGTTTGTGTAGGTGGCGGTAAATTGATGTGTTAATAATTGATCAGATGATCATCACAACCGACTTAACTCAACATAATGTGTAACCTATCATAATTAACTTGTATAAACTATCATCAAATGATTTAGTGGTAAGTTATTTGGTTAACTTACAAAAGGTAAAAAGTTCACATCTCGCTACGTTTAGGGGTGACAAGAGAAGAATCAAAAACAATTTTCAAAATTAACCGGGTAAAATCGCGTATATTAAGTCAAAAGTCTTGTTTTCCTGAGATAACCTGTATACTTTTAAGGTATGTTTGGTCTCTAGAGTTTATGGTTTAGATTTGGATTAAAATTTGAATCTGAATTTAATATATAGAATATAGAAAAAAAATAATGTAAAAGAAAATAATATTATAAATAGAAACGATAATATTTTATTATTTAGATATAACATTTGACAAAAGAATTTTAGACTGTATATTTTATGTATAGGATAAACACATAAAAGAGTAAATTGCATAAATCGCCCCTAAAGTTTGATCAAATTGCATGTTTTGTCTCAAACGTTACGAAAGTGCAAAGATCGTCCATGTGGGGAAACCTTTTGGTGCAAGTATAGTCCATGTGGGGAAAAAATTAAGGAAACCTTAGACGATACTTGCACCAAAGGTTTCTCCACAGGGACGATCCTTGCACTTTCTTAACGTTTGGGACGAAACGTACAATTTGACCAAACTTTAAGGACGATTTATGCAATTTACTCCACATAAAATTAGTAGTTTCAAAAGTTCATAGACATACTTGGTCGGATTTACAAAACCCATAAAATTTGTGTATGATGTCTCAATCTTAACCCGAATATTTTAGGGGAAATTTCATATATACCCACTAAACTTGCATGATATCCTATTTATACAAAACATGCTTAAACATTATTATATATTATGTATTGAAAACTCGTACTTTAAGTAAATATGATATTATGCAAGTTTTAATAAGTATATATGAATTCTCCTGATATTATTTTATAGAAATGTTGAATTATATTAATAAGAGTGAAGTACACCATTCGTCCTTGTGGTTTACCCGAAATCACTGCTTTTGTCCCTCGACGTTATTTTTTTGCGTGAATGATCATTATAATGAAACTTTGTAACACCGTAAGTCCTTATCGGTAACGGACATTAAATGCTTCCGTTAAATCCCCTCATGTGCCATGCACACGAGGGTAAGATAGTCTTTTTACTCCCTACCTTTAAATTGTCTTTAATAGGTCTGTGATTTTTTCTCTCTTTTTCTTTTAAGTATCACCACTACCAAGTAAATCAACCTCCATTAATAGAGAAATGCTACATCCACCAAAAGTTTTACAAAAAATTATCCACACAATGACATGACATGTGAGTTGGACCAATAATTTTATATGTTTTTTCTTTTTCATCATTTTCATCATCAATATTTGCATGACAAGTGTATATGTGAATTTCTTTTTGTAAATCTTTTGTGGATGTAGCATTGTTCATACAAAAAATCTAACAATCATCAAAATACAAAATCAAACACTTGTACATGTTTAACGATAATTTAAGATCAACCCACATCCTATTTCATCTCTTTTTCTTTCTAAAAGAAAATTTGGGTTTGGAGGTAGTGGCAGTAGGTTGAAGCCTTGAAGGAATGGGGGCGACGGTGAGATGAAAATATTGGATGATGAGATATGTACTAGTAGCGTGTGTTGATGGTGGTGGTTGGACTATCAGATCTGCTATGGTGGGGGTGGGGTTACCCGATCTTTTATGTTGTGGTGGGTTTCAGGTGACAACGATTGGATAACAAGATCTGTGATGGGAGCGGTAGCCGGTAGGTGACCCGGTGACGGTGGCTGCATTTGTGGTGGCAACTGGAGGAACACGAGGTGTTTGGTATTAGCTTTTATGTATTTCACATTGGACTATCAGATCTGCTATAGTAGTGTTTTTTCCTTTTAATTTTAATGAAAAATAAAATAAAAGAATTCATTGATGACATTTGAAAATCAATCGTAAATAATTTACATTTGATGAAGCATATGATGTTTCATTATTCACCTATAATACAATTCACAAATGTGTGATCAAGGTTTGACCTACAGTGCTACAGTGTCGGGTCAAAAAATTAGCCCAAATCTGGACTAAACAAAAAAAAAAACCCCACTATGCTACAGTACCACAATCTGGCCCAAAAAATTTTCTCCAATCTGACCCAACGTAAAAAAAATATATTACAAAACGGACCCTTAACTTTTACCTATTTATGATTTTTTATATAATAAACTTTATTTATAAAATATATAACACATATCTACCGATTCATTCAGATCAAAAAATACCCGCGGAAAAATACACGCGAAAAGGTCTTCGAATTGTGAACAAAACGAGCTCAATATTGCAATGTTTCTGACATACGTAAATTTGGCCCAAAGTAAAAAAAAACACCGACCCAAACTGAAAAAAAAACTTTACAAAACGAGCTTTTATCTATTTACGACTTTCTATATAATAAACTTTATTTATAAAAAAAACGTACTGCCCCCGCCGCAACGCGCGGGTTAAATTCCAACTCGTTAAATTATCATTAAAATAATCCCAAATACCATAAAACAACCGTAAAAATTAACATAACATACATATTTAAAAAGAATACATAACCGCCCATTGCGGCCATTTTTGGCGGCCCATTTAACTTTTTTTTTTTGTTTAAGTTAGCAACTTAAAAAATATAAATAAAAATTTGTCTCACACAAAATAGAATTTTTTTTTACAAAATTACTGATTATTAGATCAAAAAAATATCCGTTCCTGAGGCCCAACACATAAGCCCATAATATAAAATACTATAAACATAACAGAAAAAAATAAACCGTTAAAAATTTTTTTTGCTCACACAAAAATAGAAAAAAAATATATAATTTATTCAAATAAAAAAAATTAATACAACCATGACATTACGCCGCCCATACCTCATTAAACCCATAGAAAAAAAACTATTAAGACATGAACCGAAAAAATAAACCCGCACAAAATAAAAAATATTGCCACCACTAATAGAAAAAAAAAAATAATTTATTCAGATCAAAAATACCACGATATGACGCCCAATCAAAACGCCCATATAAAAAAACTATTAAACTATAGACCGAAAAATAAAACCGCATAAATAAAATTAAAAATTAACACGCCCCGCATCAACCGCGTGCATTCATCTTAAAAAAAACCCACATATATGATAAGAAACACCGCCCCGCCACACGCGCGGGTTAAATTCCAACTCGTTGTTTCTATAGTACACAAAAGTACCACCTTACAAGCTTATGTTACAGCACTTCTTAAAGTTGTGCATAAAAATTAAGAGAAAGAGAAAGGCTACAAAGACCATTTTACCCTTATGTGTATGGCACATGAGAGCATTTAACGTGATAATTTAATGTCCGTTACCGATAAGGACTTATGGTGTTACAAAGTTTCATTATAAGGACCATTCATGCAAAAAATAAAGTCGAGGGACGAAAGTAGTGATTTTGGGTAAACCACAAGGACGAACGATGTAATTCACTCTATTAATAAACAACAATCTATACAGCAATTTTGAATTCACATATCATAAATGGACAAGCCCATAATATGAATATCACCGAACATACAAAAAGAACAATACAACTGCCTTAATGGCATAAAATTCACCATTCATCTAAGAGCATCTCCAATGCTCAAACTTTTCAATAGCTTTTTAGACTTTAATGCCATCAATTTTATTAGTTTTTTAATCATCATCAAACTTTTCATGTTTTTTACTACAATGTTGAAAAGCTTTCCAAAAGCTTTTTGTGAAATTAATGATCAAAAGTTGTAAAGAGAGATAAAGTATAAAATGGAAACATACAGAGTGAAAAGCTTTTAACAAAAGCTTTGTGAACCATCACAGCAGAGTTAAAACTTATGTTCCATTGAGACTTATATACCAAGAGCTACATTTCCAAAGACTAACATCACTCATAGGAAAAAAGTTGCTAAACGATAGTACATCCCACATGACTACATTTCCTAGTGCTACTTCCAATTCATCATCCAACCCATCTGGAAGATAATTAGAACAACAACCTGGGCTTCATTAAGTTGGCATTCCACCAACAACAGGAAACCTTCCTTATTTTTTTCCGAACGGCAAAATTTTATTAAAAAAGCTAGCAAGAAGCTAGGCTAGAAAAAAAATTATATAGAAGAAATGGCGACTAACGGGCCATTTAACCACGCACCCAATTAACATTAAACTTCCTACATCTATTCTTAACCCAAAGCCAAGTTTGAGAAACAATGTTATCAAAAATCAATCCTTTTAGAGACTTCTTCAAAGAGAACAAAACCGCATTCCTGTACTTCCATATATGCCACCACATGGAGAAGAACGAGACTTCCAAGGCAAGCTTTTGGAGGTTGTTGAGCCGAAGACCATTAAACCACGATTCCCTTGAAAATAGATCTATCAAATTAATGATGTCAATATTTCACCATCGACCAAGCAACCGAAACAAATCTAATGCCATCGAACAACCAAAAAAGAGATGATTACGAGATTCCACTGCATTCCCATAATTTGGGCACAACATACAAGGAAAGTCCAAGCCTCTGTTAGAAAGATTAATCCTTGTAGGGGCTTATCAAGAAACATACGCCAAGCAAAAAACATTAAGTTTTATAGGGAGCAATTTGGACTATCAAGTAGAGGAGGAAGAGGTAACGAGCGAATGCTTATCTATCTCTTCCCTAACCGGTTTAACCAAAAATCACCATGACTATTAAACGTTCAAGACCAACCGTCGCTGGAAAAGGATAGAACAACCAAAGAAAGCAAGAGAGAGAGCTCCTGGAATTGAGACTCTTTAATACCACCTCTAGGATATCTTCGAAAAGAAACCGCAAAGTCTAGATTTTGGAAATTTTGCGCAACTAAAGCATCTTTTTGAAGATCCAAGTTAAACAACCTGTTAAATTTCACTTTGAAGCAAACGTAACCCACCCACTTGTCGTACCAAAAGTTATAGTTATTACCATTACCAATCACTTTCTTGCACCCTAAAAGATCCACACCCT
>BQNB010126576.1:0-19580 GCA_026074375.1 Tanacetum coccineum | reverse complement strand
TTAGTTCGATTTGGGAACCAACAAGTTCACCGGAATTGATTATGATAATACCTCCGTTGAGAGTATTATATTTTGGTAATTTCTACCAATTGGTGATTTTTTATTTTTTAATTAAAAAGGAAGATTTTTTTTATATTTTTGATTTTTCTTTTTTTTTTGGATTTTTGAATTATAAAACAAGAATGAAACTTTCGATGGTGAAAGGATCTTCAAACCAAATAAACTAAAAACGAAGGAATCTTAAACACTAGTCCCCGGCAGCGGCGCCAAAAACTTGATAGCAGTTTTATATACCCAAAATATATATATAAAATAAAATACTTCAAAGAGCAATTAAGAAAATTCCCTAAGGAAATTTCACTCTCAAAAATATATATAATATAATATATAATACGTATATTTAACCGGGTAAATATGATCACCCGGGTCGTTTCCCCAACGACTAGTGAAATTGAAACCTCGTTTAAGCTTGGATTCTGATTTGAATGAAGCAAAGATAATTTTTGATAATCTATATCTACTAAATAAAAGTAACAATTAAAATTGAACAATTAAAGGCAATTAAACAATTAAACAAATACGGGAAACAAATAAAACACGACGATTAAGCAAATAGACTAGAATTAGGATAAAAGAAAATTTTAAGAAAAATAAAAATATTTTTTTAGATTATTTTTGAATTTTTTTTATCAATTAAAAACTATTTAATACTAATTAAATCCTAAAAATAAAAAGAATAGAAAATAATTGAAATTATATTTTTTCTAAGTAAAATAAGTAAAAAGAAAATTTTAGAAAAAGGAATTACTATTTTTGGCTTTTTAGATTAAAAGATATGATTTTTCTAAAATTTAAACTAATTAAAAACTAAAAAGATAATAAAGCTATTAAAAATAAAATCCTAAAATTTTTATAAAAATTACACTAAATAAAGAAAAAGTGCAGAAATTTATAAAAATTAAAAGCCCTAATTTTTATCTTTTAATTAAAGCTTAATTAAACTAATTAAAATTAAACCCTAATTATTAAATAAAACTAATTAATTAATTAACTAGGGACTAATGGTGCAAAGACCTAAAGGACTAACGGGGAAACTAACTAACTAACGTAAGGACAAACAGAAAAACAATTGAAATTGAAAAGTTTCACTACCTACCCTGAGAGACCAACCCGATTACAAACTAAGTCCATTTAAGCATTTGAATTTTAAAAAGCTTAAAATGAAAAACTTAAAGAAGCAAAGTTATAGAAAAAGCTGGAGAGAACTGAGAATAAGCTGGCCAGGCAACAACTTTAAGGCAAGAACAACTTTAACAAAAGCTATATGGGCTTAAAACCACTAATAAGCTCAATAAGAGCTTATTAATAAGCTAAAAACAGAAAGTTGGTGTTTGGGCTTATTTTTACTTAAACAGCTATATTAAGCTCAAATTAAGCTTAATTTTAAAAAGGAAAGGTGTTCTAGATAGCTTATAAGTTGCTTAATCTAAGAATGAAAAGAAACCTAAGCTAGAAACACTTAAAGGCCACTAAAATTGATGATTAAAATGCTAAACTCAGAAAGAACACTTAAAAGCACAAAATTAAATTAAGCTAAAAAGCTCAATAAGCTGAATTGGGACCTAAGCTTTAGAAGACTAGGTAATCAGCTTATAAACTATTAATCTAACCTAAAAATTCTAAACCTATAAGCTAGAAATCTTAAATTTAAAAGCTAAGTCTTATGGCTACTGTTTTTGGCTTTTTTTTATGACTTTTTAAGAGCAAAATTAAGCTGACAAATTAAGCTGATAATGAAAAAATGTTTTAATCTTTGTTAAACTATATCTATTCTACAATCTACTAGACTATAAGCTCCTAAATCCTACAATGAAGTGCTTAAATTGGGGCTTAAAAACAGACTACATACTCAGCATATGCTGAGTATGTAAGTCAGTACACTGATGCAAAATGGCAAGGCCCTAAACACAATTGCAGGATACCCTATTGGTATTCCTACACTTAAACACTCTTATTGAGTGGTAAAAACTCAAAACAAGCAATTACCAAGCCTTGTGTGGCTTGGTTCAATCTTGCACTAGCAAAGTCCAAAGGAAAAATTCCCCTGGTGCTAACACATGGAAAATAAGCCACAAAATCATTTTAACTTTAAACTAATGATTCAAATCTTTTCAAAACTGTTTACCTTATGAAAACTAAGCTGTCCAAAGAAAATGGACCAAATAGTTTTGACTTTTTTAGGTCAAATAGGCTTAAGCCAAACACCCCTTTAAGCTAGGACAGATTCAAAGTGAGCTTTCAAAATAAAATCTACTAATCTAAACTATGATCACATACATTATTTAGCTTAAATTTAACTTAACAAACATGATTAATCAACTAAACAAGCAATAATCAAAGATCTACTCTATTTTTTTCTATTTTTGGATTTTTAAAGCTTTTTAAGACAAAAATGAAGGCAACTAAGATTTATAAGTAATAAGCTAAAGACAGATGATCTAACTAATCTAATAAGCAATTTTAAAGATATTTAAGCACAAATAAGCAAACATTATAAGCAAATAAGCAGATTTAAGCTTAGAAAGTAAATAGACAATTATTGAAAGCTAGAATAAAAAGGATTAAATGACGAACTTACAAGGCACCTCTAGCTAAACAAGAGGACCCTAATAGGGCAGCTACAAGCTCCCTAGCTTATTAATAAGCTAGGGTATAAGTCCATGAGAGCCCTTCCCTTTTTGGCTCTCCTTCCATAGCTTACAATCCAAACACAAGGTAATTTAGCTGATTTTAATGATTTAAGTAGATTAAGTGAATTAATAGCTCAATCATCACAAAGCTATAGACTTGTGAGATCTTTTTAAGAGCTTATTAAACTGTAGCTTAACAATTTGGCTTATTGAGAACTTTCCGATTAAAGTAAAAAGATTGTGTAAATAACAAAGGAGAATTTTAATTAATAAAACTGATTACACTAACGAATTTGAGAGTACAATTTAACTGAAAACGGAAATGGAAATTTTAAAAGTTACATAAGCTAAAGTTCAAGCTAAAAACTAAAAGCTAAAAAAACTAGAAAAAGAAGGTCCTCTCTGTGTGTGTGATGGTGAGGTATTTATAGTAGCCAGGGAAGCTTCTAGGAGCCAAAGTTAGTTAGACGCTCCTTTCATCAAAGCCATTGGATCTACTCAATCATTGGAGGAGTCTTCTTAGCCCTTGGATCATATATGGGACACACGGATTGCCAACGTGGCATCCGTGTGTCAGGCTTGATTGTGTTTCTTTTGAGTGTGCTTCTAGTGTGAAAATTCCCTTCTCTTGTGCTTTCTTTTCTTAGCCCGTAATCCTCTCTTTGTGGTCTTGACCAATAGGAAGCTTTGATGATGAAATGACTCTGCCATGTCATTATTTAGCACTTGAATTACCCATTTAAACCTTTAATTCATTTTTGCCCTATGATTTGACTGATGGTAAAACGGGGAAGACACGTGAATAGTGACAAACAGTTTTTCGCGCCATTTTCTTTTAACTGAGAAAGGGTTAATAATTTTTAAACTTTGGGTAAATTGCAATTTTGGTCCTTGTGTTTGGTTAAGTACTAGTGTAGTGTAAAATAAGGTTTAGAAAATAGCAAGAATGGTCCCTGTGGTTTATAGGAAAGGGTAAATGGGCTAGGGTTTTGGCCTTATGGATCCGGGTGTGGCCCAATTAGCCTTAGGGACCATTTATGGACTTTTCTAAAAGTTGAGGGGTTATTTTGGAACACTTTGGGTTTTTCTTGACTTTTGTTGACCAATATTGGCTGGAGTTGACTGTAGATTTGACTTTTTCTGGCTTTGGCTTCCGGCTTTTGTGCACTCTTCCGTTCTCGTGTCCGTGTTTGTTTGTTTTTTATGGTTTTCTTGTGATTTCTGATATATCCGTACATGCACACACAAAACACAGATACAAGCATATTTTTGCCATTTTTGGTCTGTTTTGGATTTAATTGGGTTATTTTAGGTATTAACGGATATGTGTATTTTATACTTATCATAGCTCTTCTCGAGCATTGCGAATGTTCATAGAACAATCACACGACAAGGTATGAGGTTGTCTTAAGGGTAGTAGCGGAAAGGTGGACGCAAGATATTAACCATCTATATAATAATAGAGGCGTGATTAAGGTTTTTGTGAAACAAATTAGACATGAATATTAAGTGACATTTTAATTTGCATTTCGCGAATTAAAAATACTTAAACATTTCGGATAAAATAGTTAAGTTGTCGAGTTTATTGGAATACATTTAATAGTAACAAGACTATTAAAATGAGAACGAGACGTTTACGAGATTTTTGATAAATTTTGACGGAGGAGTGATGTTTTAATTTGCTTTTCGCAACTTAAAATTTCTTAAGCATTTCGTTTGAAATAATTAAGTTATCTAGATTTATAGAGATAAATTTAATAGTAACAAGACTATAAAAAGGGTTGACGTTAGCTTTTAGCTTTTGAAAGAGCGTTTTAACATATGTTGTTAAAAGATGAATATGAGAATATTGGATATACTTAAACGTTTGCGATCGCAAGTTAAAATTACTTGAATATTCCAGACTAAATATTTAAGTTGTCAAAACTACTTAGAAGTGTATTAGATTTATATCTAACCATCACTTGACAAAAGAGTGGATTATTCGGTAGGAAACGAGATGATGAATAAGGAAGTGTGTGCATGGAGACTCTATGAGATTTAAGACCATTTTGCAACTATTATGACCTATTGGATTGTGACACTAAAGGCCGCGTGTAGTAAGGGTATAGATTCTAGTATCAAGAAATATATACCTAGATGCATAAGACTTATAAAATTAAGCATGTAAGAGTATTTAAGCATGTATCAACACACTAATTAAAGTAATTAATGTGTAAGACTATATGACGTCTAAAAGTTTATCATGTAATGCATAACTAATCCGTATGCAACAAAATCAATAATGGTGTAAGGCACAATTAACACGTAAGTCAGTAAAACGCAATGTAATAAACATGATTATTATAAAACGCAAACATCATATAAAACATCGAACATTTATGCATTTAAGAGCATGTATATTTAGATAAAATAATATATTTAAATCAAGAATGTTTGACAAAGAAAAAAACATTTTATATTAAAAATCTATTCAATAACAAAAGCAAATAATCATCAGGATCATCAGTATAATCACGAAGGCAAATGATGCATATCATTAAGGAAAAGTTTATCCATCTTGAAATTTCAAAACACATATGTGAGATGTCATGAATCTAGGAACGTTCAATAAAATCCTATTTACTCCTTGTTTAATGAGAAATTCTAATGAAAGACAAATTTCATCAATATAAACTAACGTTAGTTACTACTTGTTTATTTAGTTTAAAATTTCCTATCGAAGTGTAGCAAAGATGAAATATGTTTTGTTCTCTAATACTTCACCTACTATGACTCAAACAACCATGTTTTTATGATGGAAGATCTAGATGATGTATTTTACATATAATCCTAATCGAGATGTGTTGAATGCTTAGAAAAGCGTAAGCAATTCTAAAAATATAATTTTTCTTTTCTCTCTCAACTCTCTCTCTTCTCTCTCTCTACATTTCGAGTTTCTCTCTCTATCTTTTTTCTTGAATCGTGGTTCGTGTTATGAAGTGAAAGTATTAATCGGGATCCTACATGTTTAGTTTTTCAAAAGCCAAGAGATGTGCTTATTTGTGACAATGAAAAATATGTTATATTAAGAGTGTTTTAAGAATGCTCCTTTGCATGTCTTGTGAAATGAGTCTCATCAAGATTATGTATCTTAATTAAGTTTGTGATTCTTCAATGATAAATATATAAAAAGAGACACATTTTATTTTTAAATAAATATGTTTTTCTAAAATTATTATTCTTATCAATGTTGTATACCGTAATTAAATAAGTATTTGAATAAATAAATTTTTACTTGTTTATGCATTGACACATATTGTGATAGGTTATTTTTCAATTCTAATAACTTATATTTTTCAAATAATATGTAGTGTATTATCTTGTAACACAACCATTCATGCTACGAAGAAAATAAAATACTTATGATATATATTATCCTTTATTAATCTTTTAATACGATAAGTGCATGAATTCTTTAAACATAATGTTTCCCAAACATCATGTTATCCTAGGTGAATGAACAAGAATATTATTCTTATTTAAGAATTTAGCTAAATGTGAATTTGAGATTTGTGTTGTGCTTTTAAGCTGTATAAGCAAAGTTTACATATGTTGTTAGTTTGCTCGTGTTTGGTTTTTCGAAAATGACACATTTACCAATTGCATTGTATTGTAAATTGCTTGAATATTTGGGACGAAATATCCAAGTCGTCAATCCTATTTCATTGTGTATTTATGCATGTATTAAACATATTAGTCTAATATATGAAACACAACCATTGGACAAGTATACTCAATATGGCATCATCAACACAAGTGTGAGTTATGATCCGATGCATATTCTTTTCATCTAGAAAATGATGTAAATATTTTCATATCAATCAAGTGTGAGTGAGTATGTAGATCTAAGATAATATATTTTGTTATATATTGATATAGTCTTGAAACTAAATAAATAAGAATCCAATTTCATGTCCATAGTAAAAAACTTGTCAATTAGATTCGATAAATATATCAATCATAATTTGAATAATGAATCGATATATACTCGAGATCTTTCTTGACCCTCATGAACACTCATTTAAAAGAAAAAAAATATATTTAATAGTGTGTTTCATTAATCTTAAGATTTTTATTAAGTGTGAAGTCATTTGAATTGATGAGCTAACTTGTTTCTTAAAGATAATAATCAATTTTATATGTGAGAAAGATCATTGAGTATTATGCATAATATGCATAGTTTTGACATTTAAAGTGTATAGAACTTACCTAGCCATTTTTAAGCATTTCAAACAACTTTCGAAAACAATTACATGTTTATATGATATTTTCAATTATTTGACTAGTGTATATGTTTAACTTACGGTGAATGTTAATGTGAAGTTTCATACCAAAATGTCATTGTGAAATAGAGAATTTTTCTTACCAAGAAAGTTAAGCTTTCAATTTTAGAATTTGCAATAAATCCTAGGTTTATTTTAATTCAAAGATTTATTAGTTATGATTGTGAGTTAGATCAATGTAAGCAAGTGCTAAGATCAAAAATACATTTTCTTTTACTTAAATACTAATGTATTAAAATAATCTTTTATCTTGTTTATCCCATGTTAAAGAAAGATAGTATTATGGCATGATTTCGAGATCTTGTTTAAATATTTGATTAAATGAAGGTGTTCAATATTTTATGGTGACACATTTTACCACTTGAACTAGTACACAATAATCGTGCAATACGATCTTTTTTGATAGATTTGAAAAGCTTACGTAGCTCTCAACCCTAAGTGAGTTATTATGTTTAATAAGGTTTACAAGATGTTGATGTAACATTTGCAAACAAAGTGATCTTTTCCTATATGAAATGCAAGAACAATTTCGTAATCTTAATGCAAGAAATCTAGCATAAGTTCTAGTTAGACTTAATCCGGAAAACTGGTTGCAAACAAATAGTGTACATGAAACATGTGTTTAGATATATAATTAGCTCAATTACAAACAGCAACGATCACTTAATAATATCTATTAACAAAATTAAGACACAAGGAAGTGCACATACTCATATAGCATAACACATAAAAGTACTTGTCGTCGTTTTGTGTATTAGATACAACAATGTATACTTAGCTCGGTTTTGTTTAAAAACGAATTAGTTTCCTCCCCATTTCAAAAATTAACCAATTTTGATATTTTTGAAAAGTTAATTACACCATTTTTCAAAGATATACTGACTAGAAATATCTGACTCGAAAGGAAAAGATAAAATACAAGTTTTACGTTAAAACGAAACTCAACATTTTAGACAATAAGTGGTATTTTGAATTTCTGACCAACTTAGGTTTATTTTCAATACTTGGAAGTGTTCTTATATGAAAGTAGACTCAATTATCTTTAAAATGGCGGGTGGTACAACTTCTACGGACTTACGGTTGATTTTATATGAATTTTCAAAGTTTCCAAAAATCTACCGAATCAGACAGGTGGCCCCCTGATTGATAAGGGGGCCACCCATGAGATAAGGGGGCCACCCAAGGAGATTAGGGGGACGGCATCTAACACTCAGATTCTCCATTTTTTTGTACAAAATCATTTAGTGACTTAGCAAAAACATATAAAACTTACTGAACTTGATACCGAACATATAACACTTATTTTAAGCATTATTTTTACTTCAAGCTAGTATACTAAGTGTATTTAACAACAAAACTAATACAAGTCAAGCAACAAAACACTTTTCATATTTAATCCCCTTTCATGTGTAATTTGACACATAGATCGTACTCAATTTTTAAAACCATTTGTTTTTAAAATTAGAGTGACCTGACTCTGATACCAATTGTGAAAACCGTAGAGGCAGGTGAATACGTTTCCGTTCAAAAACTTAAAATGTTTTGTATCAAATTGTCGTTCAAGCGTGACACAATATGAAGAGTGTTCATACTATTTATATACATATAGTATCAAATCATATCACAACAATACAAACTAAAGCACAATGTTCACATGTATCCACAACACAAACATAATCAAAACATAACACGCAATTGCAAGTATAAATATAAAGCAATAAATGCGAGTATAAATGTAAAAAGACAAGTAAAAAGGAATGCAAACCGGACACGATGATTTATAATGGTTCGGTCACGAAGCTCCTCTTCGCCCTACTCCACTCCCCGAGTATCCAACTCGAGAGTTAATTCACTAGTCAACAAGCTCCCTTTAGGCGGAGAAAACCATACACAAGTAGCTTACACCAATGTTCGACACTAAGCCAAATGTCGAGTTCTTCTTCGGGTACAACCAAACCCGTATGTTTTGTGGCCCAACATAAAAAACCTTGTGTTTTAAGGCCTAAACACATAAACCGCGCCACTTATATTCTTTTTCGACACGAAGCTAAATGTCGAGTTCTAATCTTTGCTAGAACCGATCTACCACATACACTCATATTTTAAGGCCTAAAATACTAACCACCCTTACAAGTATTTACCTCACCTAAATACTATCATGATCACCCGATCTAACTATTACACAAGTTTGGAATACATGGACTCGATCTATACATCGTGAGTGTAACACATGTCGCGAATGCACTAACTAAACTACATAACTCCGTATCTTGACGATGACGAGAGTTCTTCTCTTGCACTTGAATGGATGGTTAATTGGATCACATTTAAACAAACTTGTAATAAGTTAAGTGATCAAAAAAATGGTTTGGAAGAGAGATTTAGATCAGAGAAAACTGTGTGAAAAAGTGTATTAAATATGTGAGAATAGTCCACTATTTATAGACAAAGTTTATGACAAAATTACAAGTCCGACCCCCTTATCAATTAGGGGGCCGCCCATATAAATCAGGGGGCGCCCACTTTTCAGACGCTCCTGATTTTGTCCTTTTGTGGGAAAATATTTTCTTAGGTAGGTTTTTCTGATTTTATGGGGAAAATTTGAATTAAAACATTTCTTATAATTATAAAAATATTTTGTCTAATTATTTTTGTAAAAAGGTCTTATTACATTTATAAAAATGTAAAGTTTAGGGAAAAATTATTTCTTTGATCATCCAACAAATTTAAAGTTTTTTTATTCATACCTTTAGTGATTTATGTCAGGTGCAAACTTATATTTGTTGTTGAAGCAGACTTGAGACGTCGAGAGATGTTGACGTATGAATGCATTGATGATTTGTGATTATAAGTAACTTGAGCACATTACGTTATGTGTTATAAGTTACATGTTTATCATCACCAAAACACAAAGAGAATGTATAGATTAAATATCGTAATATTTGCACTAACAGGGTAGATATGCTCAATTAAGTTTAAACTAGTTAAGTGATGAAAAACAAGTCAATATTTTCAAAATGAAACATTTTTCAATAAAAACTAGAAAAATTAAGGCAGGTATAATCAAGCAGACGTTTAACCAATAAAAATAAAAATTAAAAAGTGAGTATTACTTCGTAAAAAATACTATATTTCTTGATTGACGAAACTATTAAATTCGTTGTATTTGTGTGTTTACGCTAATTTCGTTGAATGTCTTTTAGTTACGCGATTTTACTATATAATAAGAATTAAAAGTAAGCGCGTACGAGAAAAAAAAATTAGTAAAATAGATGACGTCGTAAATGACCTGGAAATACAGAATGTTACAGTCTCCTCCGGTTAGAAGAGCCTTGTCCTCAAGGCTTAGGTTGCAACACATGATGAAGGGACGGGTTCAGAGAAAAGATTCGGATATTTCTTCCGGAATTGGTCTTCACGTTTCCAAGTATACTCAGCTCCTTGCTGAGAGTCCCAACGAACTTTGACCAATGGAATTCTTCTTTGCTTTAGCTTTTTCACATCTCGTTCTACGATCTCAATAGGCTCTTCGACAAATCACAGATTTTCATCAATCTTGATCTCATCCAAAGGTACCTGAACATCTGGCTCAGCATGAAACGTGTCGTGGACACAGCTTAGCTCCTGAGGTAACTTCATGCCAGAAGAAGCCCAACGCGACAACAACGCTCTACGATTTCAATTGGTCCATCCATTATCTTGGTGCTAGTTTCTTTTTAGCAAATCGTTACCACTCCCTTCCATGGAGATACCTTAAGTAAACATCTACGGTCTCCAACTTCGATTCAAGAGTTTACGCCTACTTATCAGCATAGCTTTCTGGCGATACTAGCCGTCTTCAATCCTTCCTTATATTGAACATCTTTTCAGTCGTTTCTTGCATAATGTCTGGTCAAATAAGTGACTTTCTCAACTTCAGTCTTATCATCGGGGATCTACATTACGCCCGTTACAGAGCCTCGATGGTGCGAAACTTATGATTGTGTGGTTATGTTATTATAGGAAACTCAATAATGGAAGATGAGTATCCTAAAATGCCACCAAAAATCCATAAACACAAGCTCGATGCATATCCTCTAGGTTGAATAGTACGCTCACTCTGACCGTCGGTCTGTGGGTGGTTAAGCCGTCTCATGTCTAGTCTTCGTACCCCAATGCTTCCTGAAAAAAGTTGGCCTTAAGTGGTGACGTGAATCGAACATCACAGTCTGAAATGTTTGACACCGGGCACACATGTATGCTACAATCTCTGTTAAAACTTTGTAATTACCTACGTCTTGTAGTCTTCACGAATAGGTAAGAAGTGAGCCGACTTGGTCAATCTATCCACAACGACCCAAATCGTATCATGCCCACTACTACTTTTAGGCAACTTTGTGACAAAGTCCATTGTTATCTTTTCCCATTTCCACTCAGGAATTTCTGGTTGCTGAAGAAATCCTGAGGGTTTCTGATGTTCGGCTTTAATCTTAGAACACGTAAGACATCTGCTAACGTACTCAGCAATGTCTCTCTTCATACCAGGCCACCAATACAAGTCTCTCAAATCATAGTACATCTTATCTGCCCCCGGATGAACTGAATATCTAGATGTATGAGCTTCATCCATGATCAATTTCCTTACATCACCAACCGATGGAATCCAGATACGATCAAAGAAGTAAATTTCGCCATCATCTCGTTGCTCAAAGTGTGTTTCTAATCCTCGTAGCCATTCAGCTGGGGCTTTGAGATCCTTGGAAGCTTCGCTCTGCGCTTCCAAAATCTTAGTCTTAAGTCCAGAATGAATAGTAATACTCATAGCACGTACTCGTCTTGGCTTGAGTCTTTCTTTTCTGCTTAAGGCATCTGCCACCACGTTCGCCTTGCCCGGGTGGTATTTGATCTCACACTCGTAGTCACTGAGTAGCTCGATCCACCGCCTTTGGCGCATATTTAAATATTTCTGATCAAATATGTACTGGAGATATTGTGGTCAGTGTTGATTACAATTTTCGTCCCATTAAAGATAATGTCTCTATATGTTTAGAGCGTACTCCACCGCACCAATTACATGTCATGGGTGTTATAATTTTTATCATGCTTCTTCAACTGTCTTGTCGCATATGCAATCAACTTTGCCCGCTGCATCAACACCGCTCTCAAAACCTTGTTTGATGCATCACAATAAAAACACAAGTCGTCGAGCCATAGGGGTGTGCTAACAAAAGGCTTGCATAGTTTTCTCTTCCAAAATTTAGAAGCTTCTCTTGCTTTTCGCCACACACTAAGCCTGTTCTTTTGTGTCAACAGGTGAGAGCTTGGCTGATCTGGAGAAAAATTATCGATAAACCTTCGGTAGTATCCTGCCAATCCTAGAAATGAACTGATTTCTGTTGGTGAGTCAGGGGTCATCCAGTTCTTGACCGACTCAACCTTGTTAGGATCCACGTGGATACCGTCACGGTTGACCACATGTCCTAGGAACTGTACTTCTTGTAACCAAAATTCGCACTATGAAAATTTGGCGTACAACTTTTCCTACTTGAGTAAGTCTAAAATCGTTTTCAGGTGGACTTCATGTTCTTCTTCTGACTTTGAGTAGATTAAGATGTCGTCAATGAACATAATTACGAATTTGTCCAAATACGGTTTGCAGACGCGGTTCATTAAGTTCATGAATATTGCTGGTGCGTTCGTCAGCCCAAATAACATGACTGTGAACTCAAAGTGCCCGTATCGAGTTCTAAACGCGGTCTTCTGTATATCTTCCTCTCGGACCCTCAACTGATGATATCTCGAGCGAAGATCTATCTTCGAGAAACAACACGCACCTTGTAATTGGTCAAACAAGTCATCAATTTTGGGGATAGGGTAACGGTTCTTTATAGTCAACTTGTTTAGTTCCCTGTAGTCAATACACGTTCTCATCGAACCGTCTTTCTTCTTGACAAAGAGAACGGATGCTCCCCATGGTGAGTGACTTGGTCGAATAAAACCCTTCTCTTGAAGTTCTTTAAGCTGGTTTGACAATTCTAACATTTCTGAAGGGGCTAACCGGTATGGAGATCTAACAACTGGCGATGCGCCTAGAATCAAATCAATGCAAAACTCTATCTCTCGCACAAGAGGTAAACCTAACAGATCATCTGGAAATACCTCAGGGAAGTCTCGGACAACACGTATGTCATCAAGCTTTTTCTCATCAGCCTTGATACATGCAAGTGAACGAAGATCCTTTTTCGGCCTCTCGCATTGAACTTCAAGAATCTTGCCATTCGGAAGAGGAATACGGACAATCTACTCGGTGATATGCCAACCAATCCATTCCAATGATAACATCAAAACTTCCTAGTTGGGTTGGCAACAAGTCTATTTTGAACACGTGATTTAACAAGACTAAGGTGCAACTACGTAAAATAGTATTGGTGCTAACGACTTTTTCGTCTGCGAACTCTACTTCGTAGCTAGTGTTTAGTGTGAAGGGGCATCATTAATAGAAAGGAGTAAACGCAGTATAAGTTAAAACATAATGACTAGTTGTGTAATTATGCAATAGTTGCTTTGTGTGAGGACTATAAATAACACCTTCTAATCAACATTAGAGGGTGAAGCTCACATTGTAATTTTCATTATTTTTTTCTTTTTAGTAAAACTTTGAAAATGATGAAAAGCTCTCTTCTCCCTATTATGACTTATTCATATTTTGATCTACCCCGACCTCCCGAGATAGTGAATCAAGATACCTTACAAGTGATACCAGATCCATAAGGTGATTTGTGATGTTTTCGTACTTATTCATCGTGCATATTTTGATCAGTTTTGGCTTATTACGGTTTTGTAAAAGTTACGTAAGGTTTCGTTGTCACACCCCGTAAGTTTTAGGTCAACATTTTAAACCTTTCTGATTATTATCTTTGACTTTTTCATGTTACGTTTGAATCTGACAATTTACCGGGAAGTTAAACCGCGTAAATCTGAAAAATGTCATCGGGCGCGTCCCGACATCGGTTATTAATAAATTTAGGCCTTATATGAGATATTTTAACTTTTCTAAGTGTTTCGTGATTTTTAATCACTTCCGATATTAATTTTAGGGTTTTATCTTTTAGATTGCGTTTTCCGCGTTTTTGACCAAACGAAACCCCGAAAACTCGAAATCATTTCGCGTAAACTCGAGTTATCATCCGTCAAGCATTGTAATGCTAAAAATTTCGTTCACCTCCCTTGCTTGTCATGTTGGACGCCTAAGTTCAACCAAATGCAACCATGAGTCTTGAAATTAATTCATGAAGCATCTTTTGGATTCCCCATGCATGTGATCATGTAAACTTAGGAAAGTGACATATGAGCAAGTCCCTTTCATGCACAAGTATCACCATTTGACTTAAGCATGTGATGCTTGATCACATGACTTAAACCATGACTCAAAAATTGAACCCACTTGGTCCTTGTGGCTAGTTTCGGCCGATCCCAAGACCACACACACCCTTGGTGTGGTTGACTCCCATGTGGCCACATAAAACCCTAAACCTCAAGTGCTTGGTCCTATATATATCACACTAAATCATAACTTAGGGTTCTCATATCATTTCTTGCCTCTTCAAAATTTATCTCTTCTCTCCCTCTCCTCTTGAAGCTCACGAGTTTATAGGGTTCCCATTTTCTTTGATTCTTTTCAAGATCCAAGTGTTCTAAGTTCATTTCCAAGGGTTCCTAAGGTAGATCCAAGTATTGGTTGGTTGATTTCCAAAGGTTTTCTCAAGATTATAAAATTAGGGTTTCTAATTTTATAAGTGGGTTTTATAGATCTGGTCATTTTGGGAATAGATCTTGTGATTCTCTACTTGTTTCTTCATTCTTGTAAGTATTTCTTGGTCATCTCTTGTTTCATTTCCTTTATTCTTATGAATATTGTTCAAGTTTAAGAATCCATGTGTTTGTGTTACTTTTTAAAAAGAAATGATAAAAGTAACTTGACAACTTTTATAAAAATGGAAGTATTATGTTGTTGTTTTATAAGCTATGGTGAGATGAGTTGAAAAGTGGGTTGCAACACTAGATATGATGAGATTAGGTTAGATTTATGTGTGGTTTTGTTGTGGATTAGTTGTGAACGGAGATTAGGCAAAACTAGGCACTATTGTGAAGTTTGGGTGAATTTTGGTTGCGTTTTTGACAAAAAGTGCTTGCTGTCCCAAAATTGTTTTGAGGTTTTGAGCGACCTAAAAATGTTTTCATTAGGCGTAAAAGTAGTTTTTGAAGAGCTTGTTTCGAATAGATAGTTTTTCACATATCGCACTTTAAAATCGGACTTAAAACGGCCAAGTTATAGCCAAATGAAACTTGAAATATTTTTCGGCAAAACCAAATGAATAGTGTGCTGATGTGAATAGTAAAATGAGTTTTCGGACACTCTCAGACATTTTCGGACTTTCTAAACTCTAGCGAAACATATAGTAACACATATATATTGATTAGCATCATTTGAAGACGTCATTAACATATTTTAGGGAAAGCGATAAAGTTACTAAAAATAGTAAGTTTGGCAAAATTTAGCGGATCGGACTTGGAAGTTAAGCGATTATGGTTAGTTAGCGCATTTTGAAAATATGGAAACTTAACAAATATAGGGGACGGTATTAACATCTTGAAACTAAAAACTTTCCTAAAATAGAAACTTTCTAAAAGTAGTAATTTTTGGATAAACGCCAAGACTTAACGAAAAACTTTGTAATTTTATTTAGTCATACTTTATTAAACAAACTAAAGCACAAACACATATGGATGTCTTTTCTCTTGAAAGCGTGTCATACAAGTTTCGATTATCTTTCGTTTACCTAAGACGCGTCATTTATTTAGGTCGCGTGTAGGATCCTTCGGCTTTATTTCTTCTTCGTTGATTATCGATTCACCACTTGCTTAAGGTGAGTTCATAGCCCCACATTTTACCGATTTTCAAATGCTTTATACTTTGGGGTGAGAAACATTGTTTGCTTTTAAAATTGGACACAAGTTCTTAACGTGAGTTTTACATGTTTATGTGTTGCCTAATTTGCTTACAAACTACTATTACCCAAACTATAATGAACCGTTAGTCACCTATGGCCAATTGGATTGGTTAAGTGAGCGCGAATGAATAAATAAATCTATTAGGACTAATTACCCCTATCTGGTTTGGTTCTAAATATGTTGCGAACAAACGGATATATGTCATGTCGATTGTGCGTTGTGGTGGTCTTTGGTTTGGGACACCAGTTAAGGGCAGGAATACTATGTGGCATGATATGATATGCCCTGTTGTTATTAGCATCGGTGTCATGAGCTTAGCGTAACAGTAAATACTTTTTATGTGATGCTGTATCTGTTATAGTAGTCGCATACGTTTTGAAATCTTGTGGTCCACTCTTGTATTAACTTAAACCTATGAATTCACCAACATTATGTTGACATTTTAAACATGTTTTCTCAGGTGCTTAGCTTGGCTTGATTCTTGATGCTAAATGGAGTCTATGTGCAATGTGACTTCACCAATTTTAAGATTTATCTATTTATATACTCGTTGTCATTGTCAAACTTTATTATGCTTCCACTACATTTAACTTTCATATGTTTGGTTGTAAAACTTAAATTAATTTTCTTTATGCAACAAGTACAACTTTTTTTAAACATCCATGATTAGTGGTCATTCTTTATTGCTTTATATTCGGATTGTTATGACGTCATGCCCTCGGACATGTATTCCGTCTAGGCCCCATCTGGGGGTGTAACAGATTGGTAATCAGAGCCAAGGTTATAGAGAACTGGGTAATTATATTAGGTCTGGTCTATAACCAGTATGTGATCCTATGTGCCTCTATATGTGCTTATGTGTTGTCTTTCCTTGCTATATATATATATATATATATATATATATATATATATATATATATATATTGTATTATATATATGTACTATATATATATCGTATATATTATATGTATATATTATATATGTATATATATCTATGTTATATATATATGTACTAATATAAAATTAAATTTTTTTTTTATGGTTTAATCTATATATATGTATATATATATATATGTATATATATATATATATATATATATATAAGACTTCTATATATACTTGAGACTATTATATATTACCATATTTACCTTGCCATTCATTTCATCATTTCATTATGCCTTGCATGGTTTCATATAAAGGAGATTTATATAAACTTTTGCTTGTGCAGATCATGACAGCTTCAGCTATTGCTATTTCTTCTGATTCTTCGGATGAGAATGTGGGATCACCGCCCTCTTGGGTTATTCTTTTTGGTAATATTCCTACTGTTATTCCTTCTACTTCTGTGGTTGCTCTAGAGACTTCTACTATTGCACCTGTTATTTCATCTGCCGCTCCTGTGGTTAAGACGACTCGTGTCGCTTCACCCACTAGATTATGTGGCTTGGTTCCCTATTTGGATTCCGATTCTAATTCATCTGATAAGATGGATTCTCCAGAGTACATTACCCCGTTACCAGCTACTTCACCATTCTTATACACCGATTCTCATAAGGCTTCTGATTCTTCTGATGGACCACCATCGCATGACCCTTATGTTACTACCGTTGCTCATTAGAGGAGTAGGGTAACAGCCCGTTCATCATCACCATCTGATTTCGCTATTGCTCCCTGTTACTGCCCCACCCGAGACTCGTCAACGAACAACTATTCTGATCCGAGGTCGACCTTACCGTACTCGTCCTAACGGGCCACGGAGGGTTATGACTGCGAGGAAGAGGGTTGGACCTTTACCAGCTTGCAGATTAGCATGGAGGCGTGTATCACCTCGTTCTTCAGACCACCGCCCATCTTCTTCTAGTTCATCTTCGGATTCTTTGCCAGTTCATTCTTCGGGTTTGGATGCCCAGATCAGGCTCATTCTGGATCTTCGACTAGAGATGTATCATCTAGATTATGTTACCTTCCGAGGAGAGAACCACGACGTAGTGAGGCATTTCATCATTGGTGTACTGCTCTATTATCTACTTTGTATCACCGACTACATCAGAGTCATCATCAGGAGATTCATCAGAGAGACCACTGCATTCATCTTCACATTCTGCTGAACCATCTCGCAAGAGATGTTGGTCCCTGGTCGATTCGGTACCATCATCTACACCAGTTATGAGATCATTATCTCCTACCCGTGCTGATCTCTTACCGTATCGTAAGAGGTTCAGATATTCATATTCGTTTGAGGCTAGCATATAGGAGGATACCGAAGTTGATCCTATAGAGACTGAGGTTGATATGGAGTTAGGTATTGGTGATAGGGATGATGTTAGAGATCACGTTAAGATTGACCCTAGGGATGTCAGGGATGACACAGAGGAGTATGAGGCTGACACCAATTCTGGACACACAGTTAAGGTAGGTGTCGACCTGATTTCGACACCGATAGTTGAGGAGGAGATTGTAGAGCCAGCTAGAGAGGATTCTTATGATTCGTCTAGCACTAGGGATGGCACTGTTAGGTCATTTGAGGATATGCCGATTGACTTGGATGATGCTGTGTATGACTTTTACCATCACATGTCTGAGGTTCGTATTGATAGGATTGTCAGGATTGAGACTGTTCAGAGACGGTTGGAGCCTGATTAGTTGATAGCCAGGGGAGAGAGAGCTGAGATGATTGAGAGGATTGAGAGCTTAAGGATGGAGAACCTCAAGGTTTGTGCTATGTTGGATATCGAGAGGGATCATGTGAATAGTCTTCGTTTTCACATGTCTCTTTCACAGGAGGAGTTTCATTAGGTTCATAGGGATCGTGATGATAGTCGGAGGAGAGTTAGGAGGTTGGAGTCGTATCTTGAGAGGCATTTGGGTTTTCGCCCTTAGACTAGTAGTACCGTGATCATGTAGGACACTAGACTGATGGCTAGGTCTAGATGTTAGCAGTAGAAATAATTGTAGATCATGTACCTATTTTGGATTTGGTTGTAATCGAAGTATGCTTTTATTCATGAAATGAAAAGCTTGTTTTGATTCTCTCGCTTATTTATCTATATTGTTATTTATTCGTTCTGGCAATCGTGTTGTAATTATATTTTATTTCATAGCATGCATTAAATTATCGTTATCTAATAGTTGTGTATTCATTTCAAAATCTCACCATGGGTTGTGTCTTGTGATGTAGAACAATGACTAACACTCGTTCTGGGATGACCCATGCCGCAATTGAAGAAATGATCAACCAATGTGTGGACATAGCTCTAGAGGCTCGCCAAGTTAATCGAGATCTTAAACTCGGGAATGGGAATGACAATGGAGGAGGAAATGGTAATGGAAATAGTAATAAATGTGGTGCTAGAAATGGGAACAATGGAGGTGACAACGGTGACGGTGATGAGAACCACAATGTGAATGGAAGAGGCGATAGGCATGTTGCTCGTGAATGTACTTACCAAGATTTCAAGAAATGTCAACCACTGAGTTTTAAAGGAACAAAAGGTGTGGTTGGTTTGATAAGTTGGAGTGAAAAGATGGAAACTATGTTTCACATGAGCCACTGTCCGGAGAGATATCAGGTGAA